>VZTO01025533.1:0-22104 GCA_013400615.1 Syrrhaptes paradoxus
AAAAAAACACGTGCTCTGTAGTAGAGTTCTGGCAATAGCTGAGCATAGGAGACAGCGCCAGCTCCTCAGTCGTCCCATTATCACAACACAGGATGAAGGCTAAAGGAAGGGGACCGGACATGAGCTAGGTCACGCAGTAGTTCAGCAGTGTCAGTGCTAGCTGCCGCTGCTGCCAGTGTTCCTCCTGAGAGAGGGGAATGTGGGTTACCTGGCACAGCAGCCCCACTGTTTCTTACAAGAAATGGTGTCAAGAAAGGAACAAGAATTTGTGCATGGCCCACCAGGCAAAGTTTGTCTGTCCCTGACACTCTGGTAAGGAGGTTAATCCAAGTAAGAGACTGGGTTGCAGTCCTTTCAGCAGTGTGCATTTTGGTGCGATACATTGCTTTGAGTGAAAGCCAGGATTTCCATCTCCTGTCAGGTACCTAAATTCTCATTATGTTTCCAATTAATTTCTGGTCACTTTCTTTGACCCGGTGGCTCTTTGTCTATGTCTATACTGCTACATAAAAAGTGCCTAGTGTAGATTTACCTTTTGAGTAGTCTGTATTCATCCTGTTGCCATCAGCTATCTTGGAGTAGATTTCCCAGACCACTACTAAGTATCTCTGACTGGGCCAGTTCCCATGCTTTTCCAGCCCTGATTCTCATCAGAACATGGTCTTTAGTAGATAATGGTGAAATATTACAATCTAGCAATCTGCTTCGGTATAAGGTAACCCATTCCCTTCTCCCAAACAGACCCTCTCAAGCAGAGAAGAAGTTTAACCCACATCACTCACAGGTGGGTTTCGTAGCCATTCAGTTGTCTGGTGACAGCAAGGTGTCATTTCTGTGAGAAATAGCTGTCAGAGGTACTAAGCATGGGAAGATTGTTGTCAGAGGTGCTTAAGGCCCAGAAATCAGACTTAATAACTGCTTGTAGAGTGGCACTTCTTGGTAGTTGTGTCCCACCTCAGATGGTACTGAAACTGGAGATCACAAAAAGGAACCAAACCAGCAAAGACAGCTGGTGGGCTCTGGCTATGATAATAAAGTAGTATTTAAACAGTAGACTGTGATGATAATGAAAATATGCTGGCTTGGGAAAAAATGAGACTTAAAGGTAGTGGTTTACATAAAGCAGATAAGTAGCTGCTGAGAACATTTAAATAATACAGGTTCTTAACATTCCTGAATGTTAGGGTGAAACAGTGTGTTCAATTAATGTGATATATGTTTTCAAATTCAGAATCAATTAGGTAGTTCAGAATTATTAAAAATATCAATACCTTTATAAAACATTTTCATATTAAAATAGGAGCTTTTTGTACTTCTCATTCACTAGATTAACAGGCTTCCCTGACAAGATCAGCAAATATTACAAGAAAAATCTTATAAACCTAATGAAGAAAAAAAAATTATAAATTAAAGATTAGAGATGAATTTTTTTATTGACATTTATTGTTTTATTCACATTAAGTAATCAATAAATACAGGAATATTGGCATATGAAGCTGACAGAATTCTTAGTACTTTGTCCAACATCGACTATTATTTGAAAAAAAATAATTTGAAATTACTTAGAAGTTCTAGCATATGGATTTTAGATATGTTGAAATGTTGTTAAGTGCAGGTTAAACTAATAGTAAATGACTACTATATCAAGACAGAATGAACTGTCCTTTGGGTAGTTTCTGGATTAGTGGGAGGTGAGGCAGTCAACAGGTAGGTGGTGAGGAAACATTTATATATATTTAGTTTATATCACAGTGGGGACAAAGCCTGACAGGATCCTTGAAGTTTATCTTGCAAAGCTTGACAACAGAGGTGTGCCATGGTTCAGGTTTGTTGTTGATTGACATTGGTGAATTCAGACTTCAAGGAGAGAACACAAAAACTGTCATACCTGAGGTCAGACAGCATACTGCCAGTCCACCAGCAGGGACCAGTACCAGATGCTTAAGAGCATTCATAGCTGGTTTCACTTTATCTCACAATTTCCTCCTCCCATCCAGCAACTTCACAGTACTACAAAGGACACACAATGGAGAGACTGGCTGGTGGAGGAGACATCTGTGTAGTTCCCAAAAGCTGTGCAGATATATTGGCAGAGTACTATGTTTAAGCTAAGCAGACTGTCCCTCAGTTCCACTGGTGGTGGCTGAAGGATCTCCATACAGCACTCCATTGCATGATCCAAATTGCGGATACAGTGACCATGCTAACTGGTTAACTGGGATTTATAGGCTATGTTGACTTCCTCAGATGAAATAGGAGCAAACTTTTCTAATCCTTAGAGCAAAATAGAAACTTAGAGTTAATAACTGAACATCACTGGCTGACGGCTCACAGTCCTACACAATACTATTTCAATGTCTTTACTAATGAGGAAACAACTGGCTGTCACCTTCTGCAAACAAGTTTTCTCCTGCACAAAATGCCTCCAAAGCTGTTTATTCTTGCCCTAAACCTTGTCCTCAAGACTTTACGCATTTTGCATTATACAGTCCGCTGCTAAAATGTGTATATTTTGTCGGGCTCTATCAAGTGAATGTCCTGAGATCTAATCATGCTTCTGCCATTCCCCAGGGGTGTAATGGACACTCCTTCAGTAGCAGTAGTGGAACATTTCTGTATCTATCTGCTTCATGGTTAGGGCACCTCCGTAAGAAACCAAAGGCATAAAATTTATTTCTTTCTTTCTGTGTGTATCTTCTTGCCATGCAGCTATAAGAGACAGGCACAACCAGCTAAACTCCCCGATGAGGGCACCTGCTGTTCTTTCTGCCAAAGCCACTGCATATGGTGTAGTTACTATAATTTGGGCCTCTCTGGTGGTATAGGCAGGGGTTTGTGGATTTCAGCCAGGCTTGGGCAGGATCCGAGCAAAAGATACTCCATTCAGGTGAGCTAATACCTTAGGGTAATCACAACAGCCAAACTTCAGACACAACTGCTGGCAAAAGGAGCAGGTGCAGGTGCTAAGGTAGCAGTTTGTGTAAGTCTCTTAGCCCTGAGAGAGTAAATTCTGAGTATTTGACAGCTTACATCTATAGTGTTAAATGCATCTGTCCCAGCAAATGATTGTCCCTCCAAAACAAGGGCTGCAAAGCAGCATGTATTCCCACTAGTGCAAGTGTGTCCTTTTGCAAAGCAGATTGCTGCGTTCTCTCTGCCTAGCATTTGTCCTGCATTGTCTCCTATGCACTCTTGTTCCTAGGAGCCTGAGGAAAACATGAACGCAGCCTGGACATTATCTGTGAGGGAATTGAGTTGGATCTCTCCAAGACAGACCACAGTAGGACTGACACTTATGCAGTTTGGTAGTCAAGCATCAGGGGGTGAACTGAGCAGCTAAATTATCTGATAACATAGACACAATCTCACTTTACGACTTTCTTTTTTTCTTTATTATGTCAGGGCCATAACCTTTAGTATTTAAAAGCCAGCTATCCTCAATGCTTACTTCTGCAGGTGACATTCCAGTAAAAATTACCAGAGCCTTTTCTGGATTAAATTTTATTGACATTATCCAGAAGTGAGATGTTACCTACATGCCTTCTACTTTGTCTCTTAAACTGGGAAGGGGCAAAGTACTCAAGATTACTTTGAGAGCAGCATTGTCTCAACCACTTTTTTTTGGCTGATCAACATACTGACTGCAAAAACTTGACAGGGAAAAATGCCTTTGATATCAAATTGGTTATAAGACTGATGTCACTACACTCACTTTTCTTGAATTTGTCTAGGGCTTCATCCTAGTCTGACTTAAACCCAATAACTGTCACATCATGAGTTCTTTATTTGGAAGACGAGTCTAATCCTAGTTTTATTTAAACGGAGGTCAACTGTGCTGATTCTGCTTCAGAAGTTATAAAAGACACCTAGTGCAGTTACACAGGTTTTTAGATATGAGTTATTACTTTTGGATTACTTTCTTTAAAAAAAAATTCTTTAGACAGGAGGGATTTTTAAGGTTAGCAGGAGTTTGGCAAACCACTGCATCTATCTACACATTGCTTAGACATAACTGCACTGTGCCCTATAATTTTGGTGCAAAACTACCACAAGACAAAGCAGTTGTGTTGTGGTGTAAATACTCTCAGATACAGTCAAATGGTTTCACAAAAGCTAATTTAGAGTGGAAAGATCAAGCAGATCTAGTATGTCTTCATGTGAAACACAGACAAAGTTTAGCTCTGGGCTGAAATACGGCTGTGTAAAATTGACATTGTGCAATTACCTGTTTTGCTTGGTTTATCAGTAAAAAACGTCGTTTCCATCTTCTCATTTTCCAGAGGAGATCTGGGATGACTAAGTAAATCTTGATGTTTTGATCTTCCTAAATAATCTCTCATAAAATTCTTATAGTGAAAATTTTAGTTAAACCCTTGTGCTGGAGTCTTTATTTGGGTCATAGAAGTTAGCTCCTGTAACACCAGATGTACAAGAAAAGGATCCACTGAATACAGAGGTTCTAAGGCTCTAATTCAAAACAGAGCCAGCAGTAAAGGGGTTTTTAATTTTCATGTACAAGTAACAAAACACAAGCACAAGAAATATGAAAGCTTGTTTGTTCTGCATTCTTCATCTACTCTCTCATATTACCAGACTATTTTTGAAATAGATACTGTAACTATAGTGANAACTGTCTGTCACCTTCTGCAGACAAGTTTTCTCCTGCACAAAATGCCTCCAAAGCTGTTTATTCTTGCCCTAAACCTTGTCCTCAAGACTTTACGCATTTTGCATTATACAGCCCGCTGACAAAATGTATATATTTTGTCAGGCTCTATCAAGTGAATGTCTTGAGATCTAATCATGCTTCTGCCATTCCCCGGGGGTGTAATGGACACTCCCTCAGCAGCAGTGGTGGAACATTTCTGTATCTAAGCCTTGTTCACTGCTTCATGGTTAGGGCACCTTCGTAAGAAGCCAAAGGCATAAAATTTCTTTCTTTCTGTGTGTATCTTCTTGCCACGCAGCTATAAGAGACAGGCACAACCAGCTAAACTCCCCAATGAGAGCACCTGCTGTTCTTTCTGCCAAAGCCACTGCATATGGTGTAGTTACTATAATTTGGGCCTCTCTGGTGGTATAGGCAGGGGTTTGTGGATTTCAGCCAGGCTTGGGCAGGATCCGAGCAAAAGATACTCCATTCAGGTGAGCTAATACCTTAGGGTAATCACAACAGCCAAACTTCAGACACAACTGCTGGCAAAAGGAGCAGGTGCAGGTGCTAAGGTAGCAGTTTGTGTAAGTCTCTTAGCCCTGAGAGAGTAAATTCTGAGTATTTGACAGCTTACATCTATAGTGTTAAATGCATCTGTCCCAGCAAATGATTGTCCCTCCAAAACAAGGGCTGCAAAGCAGCATGTATTCCCACTAGTGCAAGTGTGTCCTTTTGCAAAGCAGATTGCTGCATTCTCTCTGCCTAGCATTTGTCCTGCATTGTCTCCTATGCACTCTTGTTCCTAGGAGCCTGAGGAAAACATGAACGCAGCCTGGACATTATCTGTGAGGGAATTGAGTTGGATCTCTCCAAGACAGACTACAGTAGGACTGACACTTATGCAGTTTGGTGGTCAAGCATCAGGGGGTGAACTGCGCAGCTAAATTATCTGATAACATAGACACAATCTCACTTTAGGACTTACTTTTTTCTTTATTATGTCAGGGCCATAACCTTTAGTATTTAAAAGCCAGCTATCCTCAATGCTTACTTCTGCAGGTGACATTCCAGTAAAAATTACCAGAGCCTTTTCTGGATTAAATTTTATTGACATTATCCAGAAGTGAGATGTTACCTACATGCCTTCTACTTTGTCTCTTAAACTGGGAAGGGGCAAAGTACTCAAGATTACTTTGAGAGCAGCATTGTCTCAACCACTTTTTTTTGGCTGATCAACATACTGACTGCAAAAACTTGACAGGGGAAAAATGCCTTTGATATCAAATTGGTTATAAGACTGATGTCACTACACTCACTTTTCTTGAATTTGTCCAGGGCTTCATCCTAGTCTGAATTAAACCCAATAACTGTCACATCATGAGTTCTTTATTTGGAAGAAGAGTCTAATCCTAGTTTTATTTAAACTGAGGTCAAGTGTGCTGATTCTGCTTCAGATATTATAAAAGACACCTAGTGCAGTTACACAGGTTTTTAGATATGAGTTATTACTTTTGGATTACTTTCTTTAAAAAAAAATTCTTTAGACAGGAGGGATTTTTAAGGTTAGCAGGAGTTTGGCAAACCACTGCATCTATCTACACATTGCTTAGACATAGCTGCACTGTGCCCTATAATTTTGGTGCAAAACTACCACAAGACAAAGCAGTTGTGTTGTGGTGTAAATACTCTCAGATACAGTTAAATGGTTTCACAAAAGCTAATTTAGAGTGGAAAGATCAAGCAGATCTAGTATGTCTTCATGTGAAACACAGACAAAGTTTAGCTCTGGGCTGAAATACGGCTGTGTAAAATTGACATTGTGCAATTACCTGTTTTGCTTGCTTTATCAGTAAAAAATGTTGTTTCCATCTTCTCATTTTCCAGAGGAGATCTGGGATGACTAAGTAAATCTTGATGTTTTGATCTTCCTAAATAATCTCTCATAAAATTCTTATAGTGAAAATTTTAGTTAAACCCTTGTGCTGGAGTCTTTATTTGGGTCATAGAAGTTAGCTCCTGTAACACCAGATGTACAAGAAAAGGATCCACTGAATACAGAGGTTCTAAGGCTCTAATTCAAAACAGAGCCAGCAGTAAAGGGGTTTTTAATTTTCATGTACAAGTAACAAAACACAAGCACAAGAAATATGAAAGCTTGTTTGTTCTGCATTCTTCATCTACTCTCTCATATTACCAGACTATTTTTGAAATAGATACTGTAACTATAGTGACATTCTTTAATGGATAAATAGCATATTAGCAACTGGGCTGAGATGGTTTTTGCAGAAATAAACTCAAAGTAGAATAGCTTGTCGGTTTATCTTTTCCTTATATAAATATATATGCGTGTGTTGTAGTGGAAGAATTCAGAAATTTAAGTCACTATGTGTCATTTTATCTCCATAATAAGTTCATTTTGTTTATGTTCAGTGTTCACAGCTATATTTCTGTGACATTATTAAAAAGCATAGGCTCTGCTTTGGGGGAAGAAAGGTGGAAAAAACCTTCATTTAGTGAGTCTTCATTTACAGGATGTTTTTGCCTTATATTTTGTCCTATTTGAAAGTCACTTTTTTACCAGCTTAAATAAATATGATCCAGTTTTACATGCACATTTTTATTAGGTACTTAAATATCACAGATAACAAGTGTTAAAATATTTACTTTCTGCAGATTATGCAAACTAAATGGCTGCTTTTGTTGTCATTGAAGTCAATGGGAGTTTTGCCACAGACACCAGTGGGAACAGCATCTGGCCTTCAGGAACTCAAAAATGTAATCAAACTAAATATGTGTTCTGCTTTTTCAAATAAAATTGTGCTTAAGCTATGGTTGTTTCTGTGCTGAAAGGAGTCTTCAAAGGAAGTCAGAGCAGCAATTTTTCAAGTGGATGGTGTTACTTGACTTTAAAAGCATCTGGGGTGCAAATTCTGCAAATTCAATTTTTAAATGATGAATGGACTGAGGCCACAACAGCAATCAATTTCATTAAACAGCCACTGGACAGGAGTCTCAGATCAACCTGCTGCAGAATCTGAAACAAGGAAGAGAATGTGACTTTTCAGGAATTACAAACATCACGTTGCCTCTAACTGTAGTTAGATCCAAGACAATTAGCATAGAATAGTCTGCCATAGTACTAAATTATTACTTCCTAAGGAAGGCATCCAACTCACTAGGGGGTTACTCTTTGTCACATCACCCATAATTAGCTTTCAGAAGCTGTCTTACTAGGAAATGGTGCCTCTGGCAATCACTGGTATGGTGGTAAATAAAAGAACGAGTAAATCCATCCCTGAAGTCCCAAGGTGGGCAGTAGAAAGTGCATGAATAATATTTTGTCAAAATCTTAAAAAAGGGATTTTTATTTACCCTAACTTCACCATCAGTGAAAATGGCACATCAGATACTGAATCTAACCCACGCGTTGCCATTTTCCAGAGGAGATATTTCCAGATGTTACATGGAAAAACATGCTTGTGGACTTTTGGCTGTTATAAGTATCAACATCTTTGTTTTCAGCTAAAGGGATGTGATTTGGTTACAATAGAAGGCTGTCTTAATATATCCCACAATTGCCAATGTGTTTTATGATCATCAAGTCTCCGTGGAAGATGGATGAGGCTGCCCTGAAAGTGCCCATGTTTAATCAGTCTGGGTATGACAAAATGTGTCTCAGATTCTTTTGCAAGCATGTTACATATGGCATGAGTAAGTATGAGCCAATTTCTGTCCCTGTAGGCTGTGCCACAAAACCCCTAATTAGGAAATGCAGTGTGAAGAGCCTCTAAGACCATCCAGGAGGAAGGAGTGGAGACTGGCTAGATGAGGATCATAGGCCAGGCAAGAAGTAAGAAGTGGCATGAGGATGTGCTGAGTCAATATATGCCCACAGTAAATTAAAATAGACATTTTCCCTTTTCTCTTTGGGAGGTTCTGAATCACAAAGAACCTACTCATCTATTTCATCTATTGTGTATCATATTGCTTGGAGGAGGATGAAAATAAAAGAGGAAGATGAGAAGTAATTTGGAAGAGAGGAACCGTATCAAAATATTTCCTCCACAAGCTTAACATCTAGCCCATCTTTTTGTGCTACTCTAATTGACTTTATTTCTCTCAGGATATTAAGATATAATAAAATGTTCTTGTGCAGAAATACTTGCTGGGAGTAGAGGTGGAAGGAAGCTGACTTGGCAGTCTTATAGCTCAAAAAACTCCATTTAGATCCTCAGTTGAGTTACACGTCAACCTTATAGAGAGGGTCTGGGCTTCAAGTATCCAGAGCAAAAGTTCTGAAGAAGGAAAGAGTCTGTTCTCTGTGTGTGTGGATGTTTGGGGGAAAAGGAGTAGTCTAAAATTAAAAGTTAGTATATGTGATATTCATCATCACATTATATGCCTGATACTGACAAGATATTATTCATTGACAGAATTTCTACTTTAGCTGGTTGTGATGGGTTAGGCCTTGGCTGGGGGCCAAAACCACACACCTGCTCACACAATTCCCGCCCCCCCACTCAAGGGTAGGGGAGAGAGAGTTGAAGGGGTAGATGGAAAAAAAGACTCGTGGGTTGAGATAAGGACAATTTAATAACTAAACTGCAATAATATTGAAAATAATACTATATACAAACATACAAATGAGTGATACACAGTGATACTGTCGTGTCATTGTGTCTGTGTCCCCCCCCCCAATGACCAAAGGTTTAGCCTGTTCCCAGCTAATGATCCCAGGGAAGGGAGAGTCAATCCTGAACTACACTTATGATTCCCCCAGGCAGGGGTGCACCTCTCCCGGAGGCACTCACAGAACAGAGATAACAGACTGAGTGTCCCAGACCAAGAGCTGACTGGGGTGTGGGGGGAAAGGCCTTGGGAGAACGATTCGGAGCCAGAAGAGATCGGAAACCAAGAGAGGCACCGCAACCAAAAAAGGGACGATCTTCCTGGGGGTCCTCACCTATATACTGGGCATGATGTGTATGTTATGGAATAGATTATTGGTCACTCTGGTTCTCAATCTAGTAACNGCGAAGATGCTGAAGGACCTTGAAATATCCTAGTAATAATTATAAACGTTCCTTCCTTATCAACTTTTCTCCTGAGCACAAATCCAAAACACAGCCTCTTGCTAGCTATTATGAAGAAAGTTAACTCTGTCTCTGCTTAACCCAGGACACTGGTACAGATAACTGAATGGACATAGTAAAATTTTTCTAGTTTCTTGGGAGTTCGACTTAGTTCAAATTAGTATTACACAATATTCTGATTAAAAAATAGTACCTCATAAAACATATATGCATGAAATGAATTAAAAACCAGCTGAAACATCACAGAACATAGGGAGAAAATATTAATGAGCAGAACTGCTTATCTCTTGCTGGTCAATTTTCAGCCTAATTTCTGTTTTAATATTTTTATGAATGAATTTGAATCAAACATTAAACTGTAACCTGAGAAAAAAAATGCAGGAGTAGATTAAATACTAAATTACAACAGGTTACAGATACAGAACAACCTAGTTTGCTTATGTGTTGGAGACAATAAAACAGTGAGGATGGCATTACTCTGCAAAGACTACAGAACAACAGAAGGGCTAAGATTGTAGAATCATAAAATGGTTAGGGTTGGACAGGATCTTAAAGATCATCTAGTTGCAACCCCACTGCCATGGGCAGGGACCCCTCCCACTAGACCAGGTTGCTCAAAGCCTCAACCAGCCTGGCCTTGAACTCCTCCAGGGATGGGGCATCCACAGCTTCTCTGGGCAACCTGTTCCAGTGCCTCACCACTCTCACAGTAAAAAATTTCTTCCTTCTATCTAATCTAAATCTACTCTCTTTCAGCTTAAAACTGTTACACCTTGTCCTATGGCTATACTCTCTGATAAAGGGTCCCTCCCCATTTTTCACATAGGCCCCCTTTGGGTACTGGAAGGCTGCTATAAGGTCTCCCTGGAGCCTTCTCTTCTCCAGGCTGAACAACCCCAACTCTCTCAGCCTGTCCTCGTACAGGAGGTGCCATAGCCCTCTGACCATCTTTGTGGCCCTCCTCTGGACTTGCTCCAACAGGTCCATGTCTTTCCTGGGCTGAGGACTCCAGAGCTGAATGCAGTACTGCAGGTGGGGTCTCACAAGAGTGAAGTAGAGGGGCAGAATCGCCTCCCTTGACCTGCTGGTCACGCTGCTTTTGACGCAGCCCAGGACATGGTTGGCTTTCTGGACTGCAAGCACACGTTGCCAGCTCGTGTTAAGCTTCTCATCAGCCAACACCCCAAACTCCTTCTTCTCAGGGCTGCTCTCAATCCATTCTCTGCCCAGCCTGTATTTGTGCTGGGGATTGCCCCAACCCACGTGCAGGACCTTTTATTTGGCCTTGTTGAACCTCATGAGGTTCACATGGGCCCACCTCTCAAGCCTGTCAAGGTCCCTCTGGATGGCATCCCTTCCCTCCAGCATGTTGACCACACCACACAGCTTGGTGTCATCAGCAAACTTGCTGAGGTTGCATGCAATCCCACTGTCCATGTCTCTGACAAAGATGTTAAGTGCCATTCCCAATAGTGACCCCTGAAGGATGCCACCCTTCCTTCTTCTTTGCACTTACATTTCTAAAGTTAGAAAGAACTCCAGGAAAACAGGAAAACAGCCAGTCATTATTCCCAGTCCTGTGGCAGGATATGTGTAGGTGGTGGCAGGCAGGGTTGTTGGAGCAATGGAGTCTTCCTAGGCAAAGTGTACCTGTCCTTTATGATTGTATTGTTAGGATATTTGTACAGGTTTCTGTATGTGGATCACAGTGCCATGGTTACAGGTGCACTCTTCTGCATTCAGCATACATATTTGCAGCTCTCTGCTCTGCCTGTCATCCTTTTAGATCCAGGGGCTCATGCATCTGGAAAGTCATACAGACTTTTTTCTGTACCTTCCCCTTCTCTCTTAGCAGGTACCATCTTGTGCAGAAGAACCACACAGAGATGCTTAGATGGATAGAGATTCCCCCTATTCTTGGCTCAAAGCCTCCAGTATTCCAGGGAACAGGGAAAGGCAACTCAGTCTTTCCCAGAGAAACCCAGACTCTCTGTGCTTTGTCTGAAATGAGGGGCTATGGTGCAAGGCACTTGTGTTCCCTTAGAGGCAGAGGGCTACTTCGGTTTTGGCATTTGCAAGGGAAAGTAGAAAGTGGGGCTGGTGCACTACCCAGTCTACCCATCCTTATGTCACTTGCCCATTTCTTCTAGTCCAGCCTCTTCACAGTCCTAATCTCTCAACCACTCCTAATAATCCTCCTCCCCCTCCCTGCAGCCCAGTTCTGTCACTTACCTACTCCTCCATACCTCTTCCTTCACAGCAAGAATTCACATGCATAATTTGTCTCAAAAACAGCGTAAACACCTGTATGTTTTGCTATCCCAAGTTCATCCATTCCAAAATAAAAATAATGAGGTACAATCCACTCACAGGGGCTGATTCAGTGCGTGAACATCCTCTCAGTTTCTCTCTTTTCTGTATCTCTTCTCAAAGTTGTGTTTGAACTCACACTGGCCAGATAAGATGGAGGGAAAAAAATACTCCATGCCCCTAAAAGTTACCCAAAGCCCATACAGGGCAGTTGGCTCAAGACCCTTCTGATTGCCTTGGCTGTGGCTGTCCTTATGCAGCATAACACTGTGTTACACTAAGACCTTTGGCTTCTGACTGTCAGTCTGGCTGCTTTTCCAAAAAAGACTTCCCATTTTGACTCCCCACTGAAGGTGATGGAGGCCAAGCCTTAGCTGGGGTAAACACTGAGATAATCAGATCAGTTGGAGCAACTCAGTCCACATGGCGCAAAGAAACCAAATGAAGCAGGAGGTCAATCTGAAATGTCATGAAGGGCCAAATTCAGAGAGCTGCCAAGTACCATTGGTTATCCAAGGAAGCTAACAGTGGTTTAAGGTATCAAACACAAAAACTATTAATGCCTATATAAACTTCTATATATGCATGTATAGATGCATCTCTATAACATCTGTAAATAAATGAATGCATTTAGCATATATATTATTTAGTAGGATTATTTTCTTGGGTTGGTTTGGTTTGCCTGACAATTTGGTACTCTTCTTTCTGCAAAGCTTTCAGTGTGATTGTGTGTACAGTGTAATAGTGGTTAGTGAGTCTTAAAGATTATAAAAGGTGAAAGCTTTTAAAGACTAAGAAACCCATCATAAGGATGTTTTAAACTGTTGTTGATCACAGGAAACTTAGGCTCATCTCTTTGTTTACATTAACTAAAAATGAAAATACAGCGCTCTATAAAATGTGGAATAAAATAATGAAGGAGAGAACAGAGTTGGGATGTCTGCATGACAGGAAAATCATGAATAGCAGAGTGTGAGGGGGTGGGGAGAAACAGGGGAATGATTACAGCCTGGAATGCCACAGAAATAATCCAAATTAGAATTAAGGAGCCACTTCTTATATAGATGATTTTTCATTATGATAAAAAGTCTCTTTCCCTCTTTGAAAAAATTATAGGCTTTTTCAGGGAACATGATACAAGGGTGGTTACTAACCATTCCTATTCCCCTTCAGCATGCAGATATATACATTGATTATTCCTTCTGGTTTTACTAGCAGTGATGTGCATAAAACCTCATACATCACCCTGCAATGCTATCCTGAAAAATGTTTTTATTACTGACGTGAGGGAGAATATTCAGTGAATTCTCTTTCACCTGCTCTCTTTGATGTTATCCTAATTTATAGGAATTTTAAAATCTAACAAAACGAATCCTTTCATCAAATAAGCACAAGTACAATTGTGGTCTTCATAGACAGTATGGACAAGCAGTTAAAAAAGGCCTGAAAAAAGAGAAGGGCACTCAGAGACACAGGCAGGGAATGTTGCATATGCTTAGTGAATTTGTTCATACATTTATTTAGCAAACAATTTTTAATATTATCTAAAGCAAAACAATAAACAACATTTTTATCTCTTTACAAGATAACTAGGGAAAAAGACTGATTGGCTGCCTTGCCTTTGTTACTCGTGATTCATTGTGAATGAAAACTCTTGAAATACTGTCTTATGTAGTCCTAATTCTTCTTTCTCTGTTTTTTTCTTTCCTTCTCCCTTCCTCCCTTTTCTTTCTCTCCTGTTCTTTCTTTTTCTTTTCTCTCTTCCTCCCTTTCTCACTCTCTTCCTTCAGGACTGGCAAGCAAAGCCAATCTGTGTCATGCTCATTGTCATTCAGGCACTGCAGTTGTTTCCCTGGGTTTGCTCCCCATCCCTGCCATAGCTTGGTACTCCCGGCAGCCTGGTGCTACATGAATAGCTTGGCCTATGGGGACCTTTCTGTCTGGGACAGTACCATTCCGTCCAGACAGGGAGAGACAGGTTTTTTTTGTTCTTTAGGAAAAAAAAGGGAAGAAAAAAGAGACGACAGATCTTGCTGCAGCCCTTCGGTTAGGATTCCTCCTCGGGAATTCTAATTCCAGATGCACGCTCCAAAGGGGCTCACGGCAGTGATTACTCCAGGCGTAAATCATCATTCAATAGCTTCATGTTCACACACCAGTTCTATAGGGATTTCTTTTCTTTTTTTTTTTTTTTTTACTTTCTTATATTGTACTGTACTATTTGCTTGTAAATCATAATCTAACACAGCAATTGTGAGGGGAGATCAGAATTAGTAAATACTTTGTTTAAAATTTGTTTAAATTACTGATTTGGAAGTACCTTTGAGAAATTATGAACGACACAGCTCTCAGTAATAGCAGTTATTCATCTATTGAATGAATGCATTTGTGTTTTACCTGTATGGAAGGGCATTTTACCTACCCACTGTTCCCTTTCTCCAGGAACATTGCCATCCGCAGTTTTACAGCTGTGTTGTGAACATTTCTGTGGTAAAAATTTTGTTTTACAAGAAGCTTTTTTCTTAAAAATAACTGTCAAAATATGTCCCCTAATTTCTGAAAAGCAGGACCTAAAGGTAGGCTGAAACTCACTGGCTTGCCCAATAAGAGGTTAGCACAGAACACGACCTAAACTCTCTGCTTTGTTGCAGGGCTGGATCCAGATGCCTGAGCTCAGAGTTTTCATATTTACCATTTCTTAGGAACCTACACTTTGTTTCATCTATATAAAATGGACACCAAGCACTTCATCATGCAGATGTTTTGCCTAATCAGAATGTTAGAGTTGCAGTTTTTTGTAACCAAAGATTATTTTCGAATTAAAATCTTTCATCTCCGTAATTATCATACATATATCCTTGATGTACTGCACGGTCTTCATTTGCCTATAATAAAATATCCATAAAACTAAAAATAACATCCTATGCTAAGCACTTCTGCCAACTGCATTTCACAGATTAAAACTCAAAGAACAGATAATTCTTGTGTTGCTATTTATTAAACTGAAAAAGATCACTGCACATTGAAGAGTCCACTGGTATATATATATTGTAATAGAGGTGATGGGTTTTTTGGAATAGCAGTGCGATGCGCCACATGTGTGATAGAAAAATGTCACTGATAAACCTAGTTAGCTCACTATAAACTAAGAGCACACTCAAAGAAGCAAATATATTTCTCATCCTCATGGGAACAATATTTTAAAGCCTATTAAACTGAGCTAGGCGTTCTTGGAGAAGGAAGTGGTTGTACTCTTTCCCCCTTCCTTTTCCCCCTCTCCTCCCCATTATCACTGCCCACTTTGGGGTCCACACTCCTAGGGGAGGGAAGCAGTGGAGCTGCCCCACAGTTCATCCACACCCATACCTCCTGTTCAAGGCTGCATTCAGCTCTGTATTAATGTGCTGCCTCTTTAGACAGTGACAGACACCCTCTGCTTCCCTATCGACTGGCCAAGATCTTTTATTAGAGCTAAGACTACACATGCAAGCTGCCAGGCTTCCAAAATATCAACTCTGTTTACCTGATGGGACAGCCAAAACTGGAGTTCAGTAAAGGTAAAGTATATAAAAAAATTGGAGGATTTCAGCCTTAAATGACACACCCAAGGTCACAGAGGTGGTCTGTAGCAGAACAAGCGTGGGCATGCGGATCTCCAAAGTCTGTGAGTCCCAGATTATTCAGATGTCCTGCTTGCCACGGGGATAATAAGTTTATTTTACCCAAAAGTCTGATGGCTCTGTGCACCAGAGAGAATTGTCTGCACTGGTGCCTCATTACAGTCTGTTCTTTCTGCACTTTCTGTCACTACAGATACCATTATGCTTTTGATTTGTTTTTACAATATATGTGCAGGAAACCATGAATCTTGGGAGCCTGACCCTGGGAGACAGTCTCCATGCACAAGGTATTCCCAAGCAAACCCAACCAGGTCTTGAGACAACATTCAGGTAACGCCATCTAAGGAATCTCAGGACTTTGCTGCCTTTAAGCTACCTACATGGAGCATGGACCAGCAAGACCTTCCAGCATTTTCCTAGTATTCCTCCATGTTCCTCCTTCTGCTTTTGGGAGCTGTCATGATTTCAGAGTCTGTTAGGCAATGCAGATCTCTGGCACTGCATCTGGGAGCAGGCTGAACTTAAACTGTTTTTTTAGCTCCGCAGCCTGTTAGCTGTAAGTGGAAGTGGCACGGTAACTGCCTCTGATATTTCTTTTCTCTCATAGAGACACAAAACATGAGCAAAAGGAGTGTTTGCTGATGTTCTTGACCACCTCTCCCCACCAACTACTGATTCCATGCACATTCACTATGGCCTGCAAGAGACTGCGTCATGCACTAGTGCCAGCTGCAAGGTGAAGTCCCCGCCTACACTGTGCCATAGTTCTATTAACGAGATTACCGGTAAACAGAGTGGCTCATTTTTTCCGTGTCTGCATTCAAAGAGAGTGATGTGGTGTGCAGAGTGTGAAATTTAGGACAGACAGGCAGCATGCAGTCCAGCAGCTCCCTGTGGGAAGAGTGGAAAAATAGAGTTTAGAAAACGAAAGCATGTACACTACTACATATACAAATGATACCTCAGAAATACAAAGCTGATAGTGACATCAGAAAAAGTGTACTGTTACCCACCTTTATCCCCTCTTTCCTGAGGAAATCCAGACTCTGAGTGATTCTTGTAACTTCTGAGTTTCACAAAGACAGTTGGTGATGGGATGCTGACCATGATTCCCATAGGCATAAAGAAAACCAGTTGAAGCAGCTGAGTTAGGAAGAGCTCTTGGCTGATACAGTAAGACAATCACAGAATCACAGAATTGTTGATGTTGTAAGGGACCTCTGGAGGTCATCTTGTCCAACCCCCTGCTTGTCAAGCAGGGCCACCTAAAGCCCCTTGCCCAGGATCATGCCCAGACAGGTTCTGATTATCTCCAGGCGTGGAGGCTCCACAACCTCTTTGGGCAGCCTGTGCCAGTGCTTGGTCACCTCATTCCACTTGCTGGCAATACTTTGTCTAATGCAGCCAAGGGCTGCTNCCTCAAGATGGCAGCACGACCCTCTCACCTATCAGCCACTCCTCCAATTTTTGTGCAATATGCAAACTTGCTGAGGGTGCACTCTGCCCCCTCATCCACATCATTACTGAGGATGTTAAATGGGACTGGACCCAGTATTGACTCCGGGAGTACATTGCTAGTTACCGGTCTCCAGATATCACTGTTGTGAGTGCTCTGTTGACTCCTGGCCTATACACTTTGCAACAGCTGTGCAAATTCCTATGTGAATAGAGTCCACCTGAATTTTGAAGTACTCTGCACACATTATAGCAGTGTATAAAGAGTTGTGAGGATGCTGTGCAAAATGGACCTAAAGTTTACTATGCCCCAGATCCTTCCCTTTCCCTTATCCCCCTTTCTACAACAAGTCAAGGCACCCTCACTTGATGTTGGAGTTGGCTACAATGAATTCCAGATGCCTGCTGTACCTCTGGCACTGGAAAACCTCCCCTTTCTCTTTCTTGATCTAATAGGAGGTTTTCCACCTCACCCTGCAAAGCAGCTAGTCTTTTCCCTGTTGTTTCCTGCTGTATCCTCTTCTTACTGGAGAAACCAGCACAAAACTCATTCAAAAGAGTTGGTTGTAAGCAAACCTGTGGATCTTTGCAAACAGTTGAAAGGGAATCTCAGCCTTCATGGAAATGGCCTGGATGCTGGTTTGTCCTCTTTTATTTTTTTCTTTTCTTTCTACTGCTTCAGGAAAAATGCACCAATGAGGATGATGGTAACAATAAGAGCAGTAATAACAACAGGCATAACCTACCTTTTTGTCTAAAAGAGAGTATTATTTGTATGTTTGTCAAATTACTATCTTTAATCCTTTCTCCAGTCTGGTCTACTATTTCTTGTGCTGTTCATAGTTACAGTAATATTCTGCTAGTACAAATGTAAAGTTGGTTTTCAGAAATAGCCAGAAAGAACAATAAATGTCATGACCAGCTTTAAGAACTTCTTTTTCTCAGGCTGCTAAACCTGTCTGAATCCTACTTTTCCTATTACAGCTGCTAGAAATTCTAAATGATGAAAATTCATCATGTTGTTCTAATTGCATATTGAATAACTGTCCTCGGTCTAATAACTGCAAGTTTATTTCAGGATCCTGAAAATTTGTTTATCGTCTGTCTTCTAAAAGAATAATTAAATAACCATGATCTGTGAGGAAGGTGTGAGTTCAAAGCAATTCTGGGTCAACTCCTGAAATCAACATGTCTTGTTAAAATTTTGCTTTAAAGGACGAGCTTAAAAACTCAGTTTACACTAGTCAATAATAGATATTTTAGTATAAGTCTGTTTGTAAACTAGCCCTGAGCCATCAGTTCTCATACAGTGCTGCAATGCAGACCTCAGTAACTGTTTTGCATTCAAGAGTCCTATCTTCTGGAGTGGAGGTATTCACGCCTATAAGCTTTGCTGTCAACCACAGCACCTCTTCATAATTTCAGTCAAAAGTAACCAGCAACAGGAAAGGCTACTGACTAGTCCTACTGTATTATGCAAAGTGTTTTTTGAAGGCCACAGGCTGCTTTCAGTGCAAGGCATGTAGATGTTTCTTCCCCACTGTAAAGTGCTCCCCTAATCCTGCTACATGGCAGCTTGAAGACTCTAAGTCCTGAATTTTTACATACCTGCTTCTGACTGAAGTTATCAATACTTAACAATGAATTATGGAACAGTATTTATGAGCTCAAGCAGCATTCCAATCACATGTTCACAAAGGGGAATCCACCTTTGTATTTATTGCTGTGAAATAAACTCCCAAATCTAGACATTTCAACTGCAAGTGTCAAACTACTTGAAATAAATAATGAGGACAAATAGCAAATTGTAACAAAACACAGAGTAACACCCCTACTACCCTGTAATTCCGTAAAGGTGCTGCTGCAACCTTCTTGCTGAAAATTAGAGCCTAATCACTACAGCTATATAATTTTTAAAAAAAATGTTGATAAACACAATACTGGACCTGTGCAGTATGGGACATTCTTGGTTTTTATTTTGATACAGGGAGAGAACTTAATAACACTACTTCAGTTTTTGCTATGTGAAGCAAAATGTTTAAGCTAAAGAAGCCACAGACATGATGAACTGCTTTAAGACCAGGACAGTTTTCTGTTTTTAATTAAAAAAAGAAATCTCTCTTTTCTCCTACGCCAAGGAAATTTGCATATTAAAAAGCTACAGAAATTAGGTTTATATTTATTCTTTATGACTATGACGTGGGGGAGAGGGCAGTTATTGTTCAGCATTGACATCAGTCTTAAGACTGCAGACTGCAGACCTTTACAATAGAATTAGACTTTCGTGTTGCATAATGAGATTCATTATAATTGACATGCATAATTCCAATCATGTTCTGTGTTGATTCAGCCTTTTGTTGTCAAGACAGCCTGTTATTACATACTGAACTAACCTTACTCACATAAAACAATTAAAACAAAACATCTTCAAAGGTTGTTAGTTTGGGGTTTTCTTTTTCTTAGATGAATGCAAGGTACCCTTTCTCTCCCCACCCCCACCTCCCCTGCAGCATTTTCTCAGTGAAGCCAGCAAATCCAATGTATAGTGTAGAAGTCTTTTCTCAGTGAGAAAAACTGTTCTCAAAAGGTGATCCCACAGGACAGTTTCATGAATGTTCTCTCAACATTATAGTGTAGGAAACAACACTATAATAAATATATAAATTAATAAAAGCAGAAATGGGTCTCTAGTATTCCCAAGTTGAGACACATGGCAATTATTAAAGATTATCAAGGCTGTTAATGTTCATGAAGTGCCAATCAAGGTCACTCAAGGGTACTAATTCACTAAAATACAGCAAAATCAGAAGGCTTGACCTTTTTATCTCTTCTGCTTTTTTTTTTTTTTTCTGGTGAAGAAATAATGAAAAGTTGACCACACAATAATATAATTTTTTCCTGATAATTTATTTGAAATTATATTGGTGGTTTTACACTACTTTTTCTTGGACAGTTTCTCACCAGTAGAACTGACAATTGATACTATATTTACAAAGGGAACTGAGATGCCTAACCAGACAGTTCACAGTATTGCAGAATCACGAAGTGGTTGAAATTGGAAGAGACCTCTGAAGGGCACCTTGTCCAACCCCCCTGCTCATCTAGAGCCCATTGCCTAGGACCATGTCCAGATGGCTTTTGAATATTTCCAAGGACTCCACAATCTCGCTGGGCAACTTGTGCCAGTGTTTGGTCACCCTCACAGTGTAAAAGTGTTTTCTGATGTTCAGAGGGAATCTCCAGAGTTTCAGGTGGTGTCCATTGCCTCTTGTCTTGTCCCATATTTCAGTGACCACCAGGACACTCACAAAAAACTCATTCACCACATCTATACATGGAGGGGGCATTAATCTGTCCAAAGACATCAACATCTGACTTGGTCAGCATCTTTCATAGTTAATAGAGAAAAATAGGTATTTCTAGGGAGCCATTCATCTAATTTTAAAAAAGGCATCAAAAATAAGTCAGATGAATCGCATCTGCAAAATGTCTATTAGTCCCACTGACTTTCAGGGAAGTCTAAGCTCACTTCTTGTAGCTGTAGACATCTGTATGGGAGCAGTGTCTGGCGTTCTTTCGAGACCGTATGTACCCTGGCAAAGTTGTGGGAACATATGAACTACCAGGGATGTTCAAATATTGCCGGACAAGCAACCTAATTTTCCATACCATTTAGTAGGACTCACAAATCGGATATTCTCTTGTTTGCCCCGTGTCCCACAGAGGCAGATTGTTCTGGCCATAGCAAAGCACATACCTTGGAATTACAGCCTGTCTCAAAAGCATAAATGTACACATAATTGTCACTCTGCCTGTCACTTAGCACACATAAATGAAGGGAAATCAGGCTGGAAAGACAAGGGTCATATGCCAGTACTTACTTTTCTGACAAAACAGTTGAAACTATTTCTTCTCACTGAGCTACAAATCAAAATTGGCTTGAAGGGAAACACCAGTGTCGTACAAAGTTCAATCAACAGCTCTGGCAGCTCTGGAGAGGCACACCAGAGAGATTTCAATGAAGCCCATATTGACCATTACTACGAAATGAAAATGAAACTGCCAGTAAGGCAGCCTGTCTGACTGCCAGTTAGGAAAATCAATCACCCACCGCCTCCCCTTGCCATGGGTGTACTACCGCGAAATAAGATCCAGGTCTGAGGGAATGGCAGTGAGCAGGCAGATGTGGACCAGAGGTCTCAGCTTAAAGCCTGAGTGAGACTCAGGCCTGGAGAGGAGGAGGTGAAGGAAGCAAAGGCAGGCAGGAGGGGGCTTGTACCTGCTAGAGGAAAGGCTTCATAAAGCTCTTGCAAAATGCAGAGGATGGTGCTTGTTAGGGGCCAGTTCAGCTTAACCAAGGCAGACTGCCTCCTGTGCAGCTCTGGCACCTGCTGAAGTGGCTTTTCAGTGGTTGCTAAAAGAGAAACCAACCTTAGCTGCTTGCTAGGGGTAGGAGACTCTAAAAGATAACTTCAAATGGAAAGTCCTAGCCCAGAAGAATGCCATTGCTCCTTACGTGTTGATCTGACTGAATAGCCTGAATGTGCCATTTATCCAGTGTGATTGGGGGAAAATCCAAAATTAAGGTTCAAATAAATAAAGCCTGAAGACAGGGTGATGGCCAAGACTATAAAGAAAAACCTGCTCTTGTTGGCTGACAACCAAGGTACTCTTTGCCTTCTTATTTTACACCTGTTCTATTTTAAAAGGGGTCACTTGAGGGATGCTGTGACTTTCCGCAATGGTGTTGCTCTGGCCCCATAATCTCAGCTTTCATGAGAGAAGCTGTTTGGTGAGCTTTGGGATCAGCAAATCCCAGCACCCTCTGCATGGAGACCTTGCTGTTGGTTTAAAACTTTCATGGGCACTTTCTTCAGAGGTGGGACATTTGTAATTCTCCTTTCAGTCATGGATTTCAAAGCCTGTGAAATTATGTTGCAGCTTTTCTTCAGTCAATAAGCAGAATAAAAGG
>VZTO01025533.1:23409-60590 GCA_013400615.1 Syrrhaptes paradoxus
CCTTGCCATGGGTGTACTACCGCGAAATAAGATCCAGGTCTGAGGGAATGGCAGTGAGCAGGCAGATGTGGACCAGAGGTCTCAGCTTAAAGCCTGAGTGAGACTCAGGCCTGGAGAGGAGGAGGTGAAGGAAGCAAAGGCAGGCAGGAGGGGGCTTGTACCTGCTAGAGGAAAGGCTTCATAAAGCTCTTGCAAAATGCAGAGGATGGTGCTTGTTAGGGGCCAGTTCAGCTTAACCAAGGCAGACTGCCTCCTGTGCAGCTCTGGCACCTGCTGAAGTGGCTTTTCAGTGGTTGCTAAAAGAGAAACCAACCTTAGCTGCTTGCTAGGGGTAGGAGACTCTAAAAGATAACTTCAAATGGAAAGTCCTAGCCCAGAAGAATGCCATTGCTCCTTACGTGTTGATCTGACTGAATAGCCTGAATGTGTCATTTATCCAGTGTGATTGGGGGAAAATCCAAAATTAAGGTTCAAATAAATAAAGCCTGAAGACAGGGTGATGGCCAAGACTATAAAGAAAAACCTGCTCTTGTTGGCTGACAACCAAGGTACTCTTTGCCTTCTTATTTTACACCTGTTCTATTTTAAAAGGGGTCACTTGAGGGATGCTGTGACTTTCCAAAATGGTGTTGCTCTGGCCCCATAATCTCAGCTTTCATGAGAGAAGCTGTTTGGTGAGCTTTGGGATCAGCAAATCCCAGCACCCTCTGCATGGAGACCTTGCTGTTGGTTTAAAACTTTCATGGGCACTTTCTTCAGAGGTGGGACATTTGTAATTCTCCTTTCAGTCATGGATTTCAAAGCCTGTGAAATTATGTTGCAGCTTTTCTTCAGTCAATAAGCAGAATAAAAGGGACCAGGACCAGCAGACGGGATTTATAGGGCCTACGCCCTTCTACAGCAGCAGCGAGGACACAGTGTCTACAATGGCACTGACATGAGGCAACTGCACCGCCACTTGGGCTGGGATTCAGTGCAAATTCAGATAGTCAGACTTAGCCCGCTGTAGTCAGTGGAGATCCAGAGCTTCATTTAGTTGCCCTTTGTAATTCATAAGGTATTTGAACCATCCTCATGGTAGGATAAGGGCCTACTGCATGGTTTTCTGAAGTGGCAGCTGGAGGCTAGAAGAAATACATTAGGGCATCTCGTGTGGCACTAGATGCCTATATTTAGACCGGTGACTGCCACTTCAGATTGCAATTGACTGTAGTCTGAGGTGTTGCCTGGTGGACAAACGCACAACATAACATTGCGAGATCCAAAATGAATATGTCTGCAATTAAGCTAAACTCACATTTAGAGCATCTCCCTTCAAATTGCATCTTCTTGGTTTTTTTAGTGACACTTCCAGAAAAACATTTATCTGTGAGATTTTCATCTCTCTGCCCAATCTGATAAAATCAGCCAACAGATGCTAAAGTTACCACAGTGTGAATAGGATATTTCCTACATATTACAGTAACTCCCAACAGAGAGCACACAGAGAGTTATCACCAAGTTTTCAATCATTTCACAAAGTCCAAGATGTCCTGCCCTTTTCTGACTATGGCAGACTGTTCAAGAAGTCTGGAAACCCAGTAACTTGTGACCATCTCTGTCTGAGTAATGCCACAGGCATAAATTACTTTCTTGAGAACACAGCTACTGCTGCCATTAAGATGTTTGGAAGCCTGCAAAAAAATAAATAGCAGGGTACATAATAAAATAACTGTAGATTCAGGGTCAGCACCGAAAAAAGGAAAAAGAAAATCTTTTCATGAGCTTGACAATACATTGGAAATAAATTGATGTCATCCAATTATTAGATACCACAGGGAACTGTAGTAATTTGTGGAGCTATAGGACAACTGAAGGTTATGTTGGTACAGGTAAACAAGGAGCTCCTTCTTCTAGTTTTGTCTGACAGAAAATTTCCTGTGTAGCAGAGAAATTAGTCCAGATATAGTCACTTTTCTTCACAAACGACACCACTCATTTCTGTATCAGACTGGATTAAACTTCTTGTCTATCATTTAAGATATATAAAAATATTTCCCTTTAAGCTTTCTTGTATGTACACGTGTGTGTGAAATGAGACATGTAAGCACATTTTTTTATTGTCACTTACTTAAAAAAATGGGAAAACCTTTTTTCTAAAAAGATACAAATTAATTAAAATATGATGTGCATAAGAAACATTAAAGGGGTTAAATTGCTGAGATAAGTTCATCTTCAGTAAACTAGCCACACCTCAGAGAAACTGAGATTTGTAATATGAAATACTTAGAAAATTAATATGCCTCTGAATCTTTATAGAAAAATAAATTAGTAACAAAGCCATCAGAAAATTCACTATCATTAGGTAAGTTTGGTAAGACTAGAGAAACCTACTTGGGAAAAAGAAGAGAAAGGCAAGGGAGGGAAAAAAATAAATTATGCACACTTTTTCTATAACTTGCTGAGGTACACTGGCACCCGAAGGTGAATGTTATATCACACCTGTTTGTAAAACCGTTATCTTTGCCAACTAATATTACCTAGAATCTTTATTAACAAATAGCAGCAAGTATTTACAACTGTTTTTTCATCTACTAGATTAACAAATCAAGGTTTTAGTCATCTTTGTTGATCCATTATTTTTCAATTTCAGCTCTCAGTAAAACAATTTTAGACTCCCATGTTCATCTTGGCATCACAAATCCATCCCCATGTTTATATATTTTGCTTTAATACAGATCTTGTCAGTTTGCTTCCTTATTCTAATTAAATCTTCTCAAATGCTAGAGAAGAGTTTGAACTAACATGAAAACCTGCTAGCAGATTAGTAGTAGAAAAGTGTGAACAAATGGCTTGACTGATGAAAGTCGTCATCTTCTGCTGACTGTGATATATATCTGTGTGCATATGTATGAGTAACGTTCTCTGTTGACAATGCTTTCTCCTTTGCTTCCAGTGCTACTCCTATCAATCAATGGAAGTTCTTCAGAGAGAGTCTAAGTTAGACTCATTAGCTAAATTATACATGTCATCATGCATATGCAATAAAGCTTTTAAAATCATTCTTATAAGCTTACATTTCCAGTATACTGGTGAAGTCTTATGCTATGGAGTCCCCTGTTACAGTAGTATAAATGCTATGAGACACATTGAAATAAGCAAGAGGCCCTTACACAGTACTGTATGTGGTTCCGAAAAAGATGTCTTTTTCTTTTTATTCTGTATGAATTTGTGTAAATGTCAGAGCTTCCCACAGGGACAGCTTACACTAATAAATGAGTCCTGCACCAGATTTTTATTTGAGGACTCCTTTACACCAGCATGGAAGTGCAATGAAATTTTCCAGTGGGAGTAAAGTACAGCTACATTCACTTTAAGACCTCTTTGTACTCTTAGAAGGGACAGTTCAGAATCTGGCTTTCAGCGAACAGACACCTGAGTTCTGCAAGGTCATGGATGCCCTTAAAAGGGGCTGATGGAAATTGAGGCCATATAGTACCTTATAGGTTTTGTCTTCATCTAAACGCACACCATTTATGCAGATGTAGTTTAGGAACACAACAAATTTTGTCTGACTGACCAGGAGCTTTCTGCAAGAGGTAGTATGCATGACTTTGAATCTTCAAACTAAAAATGTCTATCTATAAACACATAAAAACAAATATACACAAAAAAAGTACTATACATTCCTTTCCTGCTGAACACACATATGGGTTTTAAGGCCTTAGGATTGTCCTTTCCCTAATGACTCTCTAAAATATGAACAGCATTCATTGCTGCTTGATGATAATAGTGACCTTATAATAGTTTCCATGGAAAGAATCCTGAGATCATAAACAGTGACAAAGTGAGTTTGTTAGTTACCAAACATACACATTCCAAAGGTACATGACATTTTATTCTAATCTATTTTTAGAAATCGTAGGAAAATGAAGACAAATTAACTTTTTCCAGAAGCACTTACATTGCATTTCCAAATACAATTACAGAGGAGAACTTCTAATTGACTATTATTAGAAATCAAGTCATTTCTATTACACACTCTAAGCACTTCTCCAAAACAGGGTGTTTAAAAGGCACCATTTATGACGGACTCAGTGAACTGAGTGTGTGAGTCAGATGACCTAAATTCCTCTAAGCCCCTGTGCTTAATATTTTGTGTTAGATGACACTAGGCTGATACTCATTCAGCACCTTACTTAGGCTTTCTGAACTCCACTTCATATTACGATGCAATGTGTCCTCACATAGAGCCCAGAAAAGCATAGCACATGGTCTGGGACTCTCCTCTTTGACGTAAAGAGATAGTTGCCATTTATTGCAGGGTCTCTGATCCCTGTATTGTGACCTTGTAGAGCAGTCTGCTCCACTCCACAAAGAGCACCTGGAGCAAAAGAACTGCTTCCATTTAAGATGAAACCTTGGCACAAGCGAGAAATCTTTTCCATGCACCTGTCCTTATAGGCAATGGGAATGTATTGAATGCATGTGTGATTCTCCTCTTTCCCTTCACCGTAGAGCTCTCCAGCTATTTCTCCAAGAAATTCTCACATCTCCCAAGATCCTCTCAGCCTGATAAAGGCTGACAGCAACAACTGAGCTGATACAGTGCTTTGCTTTAGAACACGAAACAAAGTTTTGCACCCAAAGTAACAGTTGTCTGTTTTGTCATACTCTTTCTTTACGTCCACGGACAAATCTCTCTGTTGTTTGTACACTTAGAGGTTTTGCCAGTTTAACTCTACTAGGTAGAAGCATGGAGTGAAAATACCAGTCCTTTACTGACATGGCTGTAGGGTGAAATGCTCTAATAGAGGCAATTACATGAGCAAAAATTTATTTGGCAAAGATGTATTATTCCATTTCAAGAGGACTGTCAAAGCTACATCTGCAGAAGAGTCCTCTTGCCTCCATGAACAGCTTTCTCTGGGAGTGGGGGAGGAAAGTAATGGTTATGCCATGCAAACCTTAGGAGTACTGACAAGCCCACCATGTCTTCCTTGCTGGATGGGAGGTAATAATTTTCAGCCTGATAGGCTATTGTGAGGCTAAATAAGGATAAGGGGAACATTTTAGATAATGAGACACTTATAAACCACAGTGAAAAAGGCCATATAAGTATCTAGAGAGCAGGAACTATCATAGAGAGGAATATTTAGTGGATAAAAGCTGAAAATAGCTTTTATGGACACAAAACTGCATGGGGTATGTATGTATTTTAATAACTGTATATAATCTGCAGCCTCTACATAGCACACAAAAGCACTGACAAGCCATCAAAACCAGTACTAGTTCTGAACCACAAAGAATAAGTTTAAGAAGGAAGGCACATCTCCCATGAATTGAAAAATTCACAGCTGGGAAAATCAGCAAGCAATTTACATTATGGTATAGCGGCAGAGAATCAAGAGCTGCTAAGTTAGGTCAGAACAAGGCCTAGGAAAAGAAAGACATAGAGTTTGAACCTCCCATGTGTGAAAGGTGGAGATCTTCCTTCGCTTCCACCTGTATGTGGGATATGGAAACTGCTCCCATATCTTCCCAGTGGTGCCCAGGAACACCCTGTGTGCTCCCTCTCACTGAGAACATCCCATCTATGCTACTGAATCCAGGCGCTGCTTCTTTCAGGGTCATGTCCTACCTCCACCAGTGCTTAGGGGTGGAGAGTTCAAAGGAAAACTCTAACACTCCATTAACAGAAAGATAGGGATAAAGTGCTTCCTTTTAGTTTTTGACAGAGAGAGGCTGTTTCTGTAGATTAGTGGTTTGGTGTGGTCATATTTGTATAAGGGACAATGCAGGCAGAATTTTTTGTGTTTCAGAGGGTATTCAGCTCACACTGTGATGCTTGTTGTAGTGTAACCTAAAATGTTTTACAGTAGGATGACACACTATGATTGCAGAATGCTTTGTTGCTAATATTAATAAACACATTGTATTTAATTTCCAAAACAGACACTGTAAATCAGCTGCTTGAATTAACTGCCGGATTTTTCCAAGAGTTGGATTATTTCTCATCTGTGGATGCCTCTTTTACAATGATGTTTGTGATACATTCAAATGAGTTTAAAGTGTACAGCGGAAGAGCTCATAAAAGGAAGGAAGGTTTTTTCTTTTAAGCAGTAGGAGCCCTACAACGCTTGGCTGTTAGCTTGTTTTATAAATAGTGCAGTAAACCCTGATGCTCACTCTTCTCTGAAACATCTATAATTAAAGGGTGATGGGCCAGATCGTGAATGCCTTATTCAAAGTGAGACTGCTTGTGGTACAAAGTACTCTCCAGAGTGAGTAAGTGCATCATAATTTGGGCTGCTGTTGTCAGAGTTTAGTAATAGAGTGCTATATAAATAGGTCCTTGGAAAGTACCAAAGTATTCAAGCCATTATAATTGCATTAATATAGCTGACAATAATCAGTGGGGAATATTCTGCTGTCTTCCGGTAAATTCTGATTGTGTCTATGCAAAGGTAACTCTTGTAAGGCTGTGTTGGCATTGGGAAGTGCGTGTAGCTTGCCTTAATGTTTCTACTCAGAGGCAGTTGTGCCCACACAAAAAGCCATTTGTATTGCTCACAAGCCTGAGGATCCAAACTCTTAATTTATTGACATCCTTCTGATGAAGATGAGAGACAGTGACTTGTAGAGCCTCTTGATGCTATTGGACTTCTTTGTTGCATGTATGTTTATGAGGCATTGCATTTTTAAGGTATTTATACTCCTAAGGGTGCAGAGAGATGCTTTACAAGATTTTCAACAGACATTTCATTTCTGTTAAATCTGTGGGATTTGATCTACACAGAAACTGAAAATTATCTCTTTGTGTGTGGGTCTTGAGAATTTGACTCTACCAACCTCTTTGTCTCAAAATGTTTTATCTCTTCTTGCTTAACTTCCTCATTAAACAACAAAAAAAATAATATTGATATCTTCTTTGCACATTGCAAATTTTTGCAATATTTCAAGGTTATCACAATAAATAATAGAATTTCATCATAACCACTTAGCTTTCAAGAGCTAGTGATTAATACTGTTTTGAAAGATCCTGATAAAAGTATGATTAGTTGGATACATTCATGCTAATTCTCTGTCCTTCTCCGCCTTTGAATTATGTGCTCTGAATCTTCCTTTGGCTGCACATCTCTCTAATATACTGGTCTCTCTGGCACTTGTTCTGGTACTCTTTCTTTTTTTTTAGTCTTTCACATAAATGAGAAGCCACAGCACAGTTGCTCTAAATCATCACAATAGTTTCGAGTGGCTGATTTACAAGTAACTTAAGCCCACCCACTCCCATACCTGTAAGGTCAAGGATCATATGGCAGCAGATGCAGACAGTCACTAAACATGCAAAGATCCCAAAATCTACCCTCAGTGAAGTATTTACTAAAGCTAGCACAAGAAATGTGGCTTTACACACTGCAGTAAAATACTTGCATGTGGTTTTTTTTCCCCAGTTTCATCAGTATTCTTAAAATTAATTTATACAAATTCTGTGCTCATTCAGGAATTTATAATCCTTCTTCCTTTCTGTGACTCCTTTCCTTCATTACGGTGTAGATCTGGGGCCCCCAGTACAAGAGGGATGTGAAGCTCTTGGAATGGGTCCAGAGGAGGGCCACAAAGATGACCAGGGGGCTGGAGCACCTCTCCTGTGAAGAAAGGTTGAGGGAACTGGGCTTGTTCAGCTTGGAGAAGAGAAGGCTCCGGGGAGACCTCATTGCGGCCTTCCAGTACTTGAAGGGAGTTTGTAAACAGGAGGGGGAGAGACTGTTTACAGGGGATGATAGTGACAGGATGAGGGGGAACGGTTTTAAACTAAGAGAGGGGAGATTTAGGTTGGATATTAGGAGGAAATTTTCCACTCAGAGGTGGTGAGGCACTGGAACAGGTTGCCCAGAGAAGCTGTGGATGCCCCATCCCTGGAGGCATTCAAGACCAGGCTGATGGGGCCCTGGGTAGCCTGCTCTAGTGGTTGGAAACCCTGCCCACAGCAGGGGGGTTGAAACTAGATGATCTTTAAGGTCCTTTTCAAGCCAGGCCATTCTATTATTTTGTGATTCTGTGACTATGGTGTATATCTGCCTGTATATTGCCACTTTGCAATGCTTCCTTCCTCCTTAGCTAAAAAGTTTCCCTCTGCTGTAAACATATCCTTTCCATTTTTATGAATCTTTTCTTCACTTCTCTACTCCTGATCACTCTTGCTCTCAGTCTGTCATGTGCCATGTTTTGCATGTCCCCGTGCTAGTAGCTTGAACATTTGTTCTTCTGTCTGAACTGTCCATGCAACTAAGTTACAGAGCTCCAGTCCATAGACCCAAGGCCAACTGAAATGGACAGGCTCACTTCTCTACTGGTTAGGGCTATCTCATCTAGAGAGAATGACCACATCTTCAATGTATGGCTTATCCCTTGGTCTTCTTTTGCCCTTCTGGCCTGTGATACAATCGTTATCTTTTGCTATTAAGAGGGAGGAGGTTTTGTTCAAACTCACTAAAATAATTTGGGGTTTATGCTGTAGACCACTGGAACTCCATGTTTATAGCATGAAACCAAGATTCTATGTTCCATCTTTGGGATGCATGAGAGCACAGGAGAAGACACAAAGCCCAACAGTGTTGGAAGGTGATGTAAGACAATGAAGACAAACCTGTGTCAGTCTTGTCCACACTTATTTCAAGAAACAGTCTTGGAAGTCAATGGAGCTGAAGACCATGTCCGGGCACTGTTGTGAGCAGCTGGTTGGAGCCATTGAGAGCAGAACAGAGCCAGCAAATAAACTGTGCAGATCAGTGGTCTAATACTTCCATTCACCCTCAGACCCCTTTTTATTTAGCAACATAAAGGTACGCAAACAACCTAAATCCTCATATCCTACTTTCACAGTTATTAGCTTCAAATGAGACACTCTTCATTTAAATTCACATAAAAGGGATTAAGACATAGAGGTTTTAGTCATCAGAGTTACTCTTATATTTATGCATTATTTTAACAGTAATAGTTGTCAAATGGCCATCCACCCTGTAGCCAAAATTAAAAAATAAAATTCCTTTTTATGTACTGTATTCGATGAATGAATTCAATTGCTCCCAATGAAGTTTTGGATGCTCAGGTATAACCAATAGATGAACTTCATTTCTGTCAGTAACAGCAGCTATTTTTGTTTTCTTCTCGTAAGAAATGTTTCTTGTGATCCCGCTTATGAGTTCTTAATACTACACAGCAGAGCATCCTCATGGCTTCTACACCTCTACTAGTACATTTAGCACACCTAACAACAACCAAACTGCCTCTTGGTAATTGTTCCAGGCCCATACTAACACTCAGTTGTTCCCACAAACTTTCTGGAAGAATGTTAATTGGCTTACTCAAGAACAAAGTCAAGGGCTGTTCAGTATAGAGGATTGCATTTCAGTGTGTGGCAAAATTTGCTGATATTGTTTCATTTCTTGGCATAGAGGTAGTCATGGTGAAACTGGATGAGCGAGATGCAGTTGTTTTACATTTATATATTAAAAAAGAAACAAACAAACCAAGTTAGAACTATAAGTGTAAAAAAGGGTTTTAAAATTCATAAAGCTTCTATATTATACATACAGTGGATGAACAGTTCAGTCTTTCTATGGAGTCTGAGTACCTGATTGTATAGAGTGTATATTGGCCCCTCATTAGTTCATGTGTACAATTAATGCAAAGAAGCTGCCTGCTACATAACTAGCTTATCTTCCATAATGAAAAAGAAACATCCATGCTTGTTGCATCTGGGATTTTATAATTATTTCCATTCTAATCCCCCATTATAGACCATTCATACCACTCTAGAGGTTAGGTCTTTTGGAACCTGTATCTTCCAGGCCTGTTGTCTCCTTGAAGATCATTTCACTTTCATTTATCTTTCAAGAAAGAAAAAGAGCTTTTGTATTGTGCAGGTAAGAAAGAAGTATAGGCTATTCTAGTTAAACAAATAAAATCAAGCAGTTCTACACAATAAAAAGCTGTGGAGCACTGTGAGTTCAAATTATTCATACTGAAGACTTTTGATTAATAGGTCTTTTGAATGTTATAAGATGAAGCACACTCTGAAAATAATGTAGGCATGCTCAGTAGGCTCTTCATTTTGTCTCACTCAGTTACAGTTGTACCAGAAGCCTTTTCTTTGGCATTTCATGACTTTTTGCTGCCTAAAAGTGTAATCTTCCCATCCACATAATAGAGCTTTCTTGAGATTCCAGAAAGGTCTAATGGGTTGCATAACTGACCAGCATCTTCAGTGTCTTAATAATGTGCTCTGCTATGAATACAGACATATATTTGGCATATAACATATATTCGTAACATACATCATTTGCTAAGTGTGAATTGTTCAATACATGATCCGTTTCAAAGTGGAACAGTGGCATTTATGTCAGTTCTTGTATAAAATAGTGCTGGGTGCCTTGTGAAATTAAAAACAACCCAAGCAAAAAGGACTAAACATTCCTCTAGGTTTTTATAATTCTTTCTTTCCTTCTTTCTTTCCTTCTTTTCTCCTTTCTCCTTTCCTTCCTTCCTTCCTTTCTTCCTTCCTTCCTTCCTTCCTTCCTTCCTTCCTTCCTTCCTTCCTTCTTTCTTTCCTTCCTTCCTTTCAAATAACAACTTTCCCAACAAAGTTTTTGTTGGGGTTTCTTTTTCAGATTTTCAGGAGGGAGTGATAAATTTGTCAGCCTGTTCATTATGTTGCAGTATTTAAAAACAAACAAACAAACAAAGTCAATAAAACCTTGAAACTAAAGTGTTTTGTTTGTTTTTTTTTTAAATCTAGGCCCTTTTTTCTTTTTTTTTTTTTCCAGGACCTAATTTCATGGGCCACTTTTATATCTCGATGTGATTATACATGAATGAAGTCCCTGTCACATAGAAAGGACAAGGTCAATACAAATGAAAAATAGACACAACAATAATCTTTTTAGAAAGGAATAATGGCATTCATATTCATAATGGTAAATTTTAATCAAATTGCACAAAAAGTCCCAGGAACACAAAGGCTAGATAACTAGTGAAGAACTCCTTACTCAGTTATTCTTGGTAATAATAATGACAGCATTCATCATTTGATTTTAAATGTCAGAATGAAACAAGTTCACACAACCATCTTCAGGGGAAAAAAAAAAAAGTGAAAGAAATGGACTGAGTTTCATCTGAGGCCCTCAAAAGTGGGAGGGGGAAAAGGAAAGGGGACAAAGACCTTTGGAAAGAGATAAGTCAGAGAACAGGAATGCATTGCCATGAAAAGGGTTCTTAGGGACATACTGAATGAAAGTCTGACATCCTCTGAAATATGCTGAATGTTTTGCAGTGGGGAAAGCCCTCTGTTACATCCACCTGCTCTCAATAGGGTTTTCAGGTGGTTGCATGGTGAAGTCTGAAAGCAGATCTTAACTGTTATGTAACAGACTGCATTTTTTAATGTTTGTTTTCACTGGGGGTAGTGTTCTTTCCCATAGTATTTATAGTGACCAGAGGAGAGTTTCAGTGCGAGCTGAGCTTTTACTATTGTTTTGGTTTTAGCTGCCAGGAAAAACCTGACCTCTTACAGCCTTCAGCAAGTCTGGCTTGTGTTTAGATGGATGATCAACTACATTTCAATTTAAGTGAAAATAGCTTTATGCAGAAATAGGTTGAGGGTCAGCGTCCTGGACGTGCAGGGAAGGAAGAACTAAACAGTCCCTTCTTCATCCTATTACATGGTCAGCGTGAAAGGGGATAATGAGAACAGTCCTTGCCTTCGAGAGAGGAAAGATTGTTTCCCCTGTGGAGTGCCTCACCAGAAAGAAACATGGTGTGGGGAGTGAGTGCAATAGGAAAAGCAATTTCTCTTTTGCTTCTGGCTTTCAGCAGGCACTTTGCCTGGTTTGCTGAGGAGGGGACAGTAGGCCACATTCATTAGGAAACTGTAGGAAAGAAACATCCAGCACATATGGGAAATCTGAAGGGATGTTGTGTTTCCCTCATGAGCAACATCTCCTGATGATCCCTCAAGGACTCTGCCCATTCTGCACCTCCGAACCAGGTGTCAGCCTCCTTGAAGGCAGCTGTGTTTGTTGTGAAGTGATAAATACATAAAACCATACATAAAACAATTCATAAAACCAAGGTAATTTTATATAAGCCTGGGCAGAAGACCTGATTTGCCTTTCTTTATGCGTGTTGTCTATTAATTTACTGTAAGAGATGCAAGTCTCTCTTCAAGGAAGAAAACAAAAAGGACAAAATCTTTCACAGAGGACCTAAAAAAAGAAAAATAAATATACCCTGTCAATATGTTAGCTCAGACTAGAGATATAAATAAATGTTAAGAGACAAAGGAATGAAGTATATTCTCCTCAAAAAATGAAGGGGAATATTAGACCGGTACACCGACAGATTGCTATTAGTGTTCTAGAGTGTCTGATCAAAGCACATGCTCAGGGCATAACTATACAGTCCCGTCCACAGCTGAAATGTATTGAGCATAGTCTGTTAGCTCATGATCACATTTTTGTGGACAAGGTTAGCCTGCATGTAAGAAAGTGCAGTGAATATATTAATGCACACAAATATATGAGCAGCACTGAGAATACAGGAAAATTATTTCCATAACAGCATGTCAACCAGTCTCTCAAACTCTTTCATGAGGAAGCAAAATGTATTCTTCAGGCAGGCAAATTTTCTTTCAAACAATCATCTCATTTCTCTTAAGACATTTGAAGGCAAAATGGTTCTACAGGCCTGCAGGGTTAAAACCTAAGAAAACCTCATGGTTCAGATTCAAACAAAGCAGAAAACAGAAAAATAAAAGAAGAATTCACCAAAACTCACTGTTTATTTTGTTGCAGCTTTAAACTTAACAAATAGTCACACCTAATTATGTTGTATTTTAGGAAAAAAATAAAACAACAAAGAAATGCTCACCGAGACTATATACTTTGTCACCAAGCTTTAGTCTCCAGTGAAACTTTATGGCAAATTTATAAGTCATGCAATACCTTAGGTTTTAGCAGGTCTACTGACACAGCATCCTGCTTCTGTGCAGCCAAATTCCAGTTGGGAATTTGTAAAGCTAAGGTTACCTGTCACTGAAACTTCAAAGATGAGTTGACTGGTAAAAATCACAGATTAAATTATTTCCTTCTTCTGATAACTTTTACAAACCAAGCTAGACAAGCATAGTGGTTACATAATTGATGCAATAGCATGGAAGTATCACCCCTCTGTTAAGCTGACCAGGAACTTTAAAGCACTTTAAAAAGCCGATGAGTTCTATACAATCTTCACACCAAATGTTACAATGGAATATGTTTGTTACCTTTTGATGTCAGGCTCTTACGGGTAGGTTTAATCTCATACTCTTTCTGTGTCATCAAATACAAGTTTACTTGCTATTATTCACCCATACTTTTGTCAGAGCACTCTGACATTCTGTTGTTGCGTTTCATTTAAAAATTATTAGGGTTGTTCAGGCTTTGTGGTTAAAAAGCCACTTGGGCTAAAATTTGTATCATAAAGCTGCAGCCATTTGAAAGGCCACACAATGGCTGTGACAGCATGAATTTCTTTATTTTCTGACAAATAGTTTCCCATCAACTTCTCACCACCTGTACATGAGGTTGTGCAGATAGAAGTTAGTGGAATGCATGTGATGAGTGAGAAACTAGGATGGGCACAAAGAAAGGCAGTAGTGTATTTCATACCTAATTTCATAGAATCACAGAATGGTTTGGGTTGGAAGGGACCTTCACAGAGAATCTAGTCTGCCCTGGGCAGGGACATCTTTCACCAAATCAGGTTCCTCAAAGCCCTGTCCATTTCAGCACATGCAAATACTATGCAAAATTAGATCAGACTGGATCTCTTAGACTGAAAAAAAGGCTAATTTCCAACTCCAAAAGTCTATAAGCAGGTTACTGGCTGTCTGGTTCTGTTATGACAAAGAATTTCACCTAAAATGACAACTGGATGAACGTCTATCCCAGAAGGCTCCATACAATATCTGAAAACAAAAATGTTGTGCTAGGAAAACAGCTGTTTAAAGTGTCTTAAACATTTTGCACAAATGGAATTTTTTTTCAGTTAAAACATGCACTTCAGTTTGCTAATTGCACTTTTTTAATCTGCATTTGTAGGCTATTATTTTAACTGCATTTCACTAATTTCCCTTTCTTATGATGAGTTGAAAGGTATATTTTTCTGTTTTATGAAACGAACACCCAGTTGCTGGCCAAAACTGTCTATTATTAATGTCTATTAAATTTAACTGATAACAGTACGTGCTTTGGTAGATAGAGTAACCTGGGAATAACTCCAGGAATGCAGAGCTTCACTCTTCCCCCCTTTTTTTTCTTTTTGAAGCAACTTTATTTACTTGCAAGATTCTCATAGGAATGCAAATGACTGTTCCATCACTTTGCCTCCACCATTGCTTTTCTTCAATCTGATGAGTGCCTGATAAAATATTAACTTAGTTTGTGCCTAGGGTAAAATATACAATAGGGACATGACAGGGATCTCTGTAATCAACCTAAGGTTCCTGTTCTTACGCCAGGAAGAGTGCAGACAAAGCAATTCTTTAGGCTTTTCTGTAGATGACTAATGAAGAACTGTCTTTCCCTTTAATTCAGTCATTAATGTTGTCCACTGTCATTGATACTGGACTGTTTTCAAATACAAAGAACAGCAAAAAAGTACACGCTATCTTAATCCAGCATAAACTAAATGATCATGTGTGTTATATACTCAGATTGCAATTAGATACCTGTATTTCCATGATTAATGTTAAGAAGCTATCCGTTTATATGCTTTACTGTTGTGTTCAACAACTCAGTCTTCTGCTGGAGGGGAGAGAAGAGTTCTTTGCATTTCTGGAAATATCAAGCCACTTTCGCTTGAGAGTCTCAAGGTACCTGGAGTTAACTGCCTGCTTGCAAAAAATTTGAACATTATGTCTAGCAACTACAAGAAACTGTCCACTTGCAAAGCACCTATGTATTTTTAATAATCAACGCCTTTTATTACCCTTTCTGACACTCATTATCTTGTGTCAAAACCAAGATGCTCTCATGCGTTTGGTAGATAACAGAAGTGGCAAAAATGACACTAGAATTTGGACATTCTGGGTTTCTTGTCCTGCACTCAGTCTAGTAGGAAATATCTTTTTAGAGGAGAATAATATCAACTGTATACTTCAGAACTTGATCAGAAGGCTATTCCGAATTAAGATATAGATGTTTTAATTTCCATTACCTGATCAAATTCTGCAGGTAGGCATGCACTCAGAACTAACTCAGAATTTTTTATTGTTGGTTTCGCTCCCAGCCATACACAAAATGTCCCTCAACTTCCAGGATACTTTTATTCTACTTTTCATTGTGTGTTCAGTATGTGAATCAAAACTGAGGTACGGCTTTCACTCAGCCTGACATTAGCTTAGGTTTATTCACATGCTTTATTCACATGCTTAGGGGAACAGTGGGACCCACCAGCAAAAGACCACAGGGAGGGAGTGTATGCCCAAAAGACCAGCAAGATGTGACCCAGGGGACAACTACACCAATAAGACAGCAACAATTCTACAGGTACTCGTTCCTGCGAGGAGGGCTCAAGTAGGTATCACTCTTCAGCTGCTTTTGTAGGTCATGCTGCTGCCCATAGCTCTGGAGCTTGTTCCTTCCTTGCTCTGATTCTCCCAGAGCCTTCAAGAAACAACTCATTCTCTCCTCATTCAGGCCTTCACTTCACGCTGCAATGACACTTTACGTCAGCCAGAGCTTTATGTGGACTATTGGAGAAAGGAGGGCATTTTCATTTACCCGTACAGGACAAGATAGCATGCAACTATGAACCTATCTGTATTTATGTCTGAGAAGTAAGTAATACAGAAGTCTGCATAACAGCATTGGAATTTGGCCATATCTTCATCCATACAGTTTCTGTCCCAGACTCAAATTCATCTCTTGCAGAGATGAAAACTAGTAGCTGCAGACCAGTACCCAGCAACTCATTCCAACAGTTCAGTCCAGGAAGTATAGAAAATTATATCAGGTTATAACTGCAGAGGACATTTGACATAGCAATATATAATAATCCACTTGAATAACTCCAAACTGTAATTTGGCCATGAGTAACAGGTCCTACTTCTGCAAAAGTAGGAGTGGACCATGCAGCCAAGCCCTCAGTTTTACATCAGCTACTGCGTATTGTTAATAACACTTTTTATCACATTTGGGTTCTATTCATACAAACACACCATTGCTCTATTCTGAATCTTTAGTAAGGCAAACAACAGAGTTGTTAATATAAGCAAATACTTTATTTTTAATGAAGACACACATGTTAATTTCCAATGACATGACTGTGCCATGGAACAAATTAAGTAAATGACTGTATTCAAATTTTCCCCCAAAAGAAGACATCAGCTTTTGTTTAGCCAGAGGAAGAGTGTGCCAATCAGTCCCTCCAGGCCAGTAATGAACTCCTTACTGTAATCATTGAGCAATTGTTCACCTTAGTAATCCTATTACTAAATAATCATTTAGTCCACCCACAGCTGAACCACAGCAGTGTCTTCTTAGGTGAAAAAAATTGTTCATGGGTGTGAGCAGGATTTTCACGCTCTGGTCCTTTGACATCTGTATTTCATGTATGGGGAAAGAATTGTTCCTCTTAAGTAGCCCACACACATATCAGTGCCCAAGCATGCAAAGCCCATGGATGAGTCAATCTCAACTGCCATTAAAGCACAGTCATCATCCATTTTACTCAATTATCTTTCCTATGGATCATAAGACAACAATGTTTAGTTTAAAATGCTACAGCAGAGCAGAAACCATCAGTTATTTCCTACCATCTATATTTTTAGATTTCTGGCTGACTGTCAGTAAAATTATGGACAGAATATACCACTGTATATATTTTTAAAATAGCCAGCAACGAAATTGACTTATCCTGTTTAGACCTGCATTCATTGCTAATATGTGTGTTGCTGGAAAGATGTTTCTTTCCATAGAGTAATGACCAAGGATGGAGTGGGGACTGAGTCTGATATAATTTTTTGTGGATCATCTGCCCCTGAGAATGGTTTCCATCTATAAATATTGTAACTACTCTATGAAACTTTCTGCTTACATTGTTCTGTTTTACACATGCATATATGTGTGTTTATATCCAGAGCTGTAAGGACACGTTTTTGTGTCGGGGCTGTGCCCACTGCCCTGTTCCTGATACGTCCAGCTCAGATGCTTTCCTCCTCCACTCTCAGTATGGGTGTCCCCTCTCCCAGGCTCATTTCAGCTACTCCTTCACTATTTCCTGCTTATTTTGATAGCGTGTCTCTTCCCACAGTCTCACATGATCCCAGCTGAGCATTGTCACGACTGTGTGTGTGTTTATGTGTGTGTGTATGAAACAGAGACTTGGAGCTACATACACTGGCTGTGAGAGGGTAACTTAGCTGGTGGTCAGGATCTGTGCTAGACCTCTGCAAAGGAGTGGCCTTTTTCCACACAGATGTGCTGGGTTTGGAAACATTCCAGTTTTACCCAGGGAGTAATCCCAGCATGGATAAAAATGTTTATGGTTGTCCTTGGAAACGATTCCTTGTAAAATAATGTTTGCATTGGTTTCATACTGTCATTTCAGAAATTGTAAGTTCTTGAAGAAATGGAAAACAAAGAAGCCATGATAAAAATAATAGCCACATAAAGGATAGTTTTGGAAGATATACTGGTACATAATGGTGCTCAGCACTATTATTATTATTACAAGTTGCTCAAAGTTTCCACTTACAATCACTTTTTACAGAATACAATGTCCTGGACATTTCAAAACATAGTTTGGCCAGTCTTGATATACAAGGTACCTATAATCTCAGCAAGGCACTTTTAATATATCTTATCTGCTTACGCCCAAAACTTTCTTGATCCCAAGACCCTTGTAAAGCAAAATACTCTTCTCACTGAATAGAAGAGACCTGACATAAACAGGCAGAGATCAAATGAAGGCTTGGAGATTTTTTCAGCTCTAACATTGATAATTTTTCTTACCAATGATGAAGATTAATTCAAAGGGACTTTGCAGAAAAGGCAGTGAAAGGTTTGCGATCTGAAAGGCACTACTCAATATAATCAAATGGTTACTGTGTTGAAGGAGCTGCACCCTCCCACCAAGAAACAAGCAGCACCAGATCATTAATCTGCCTGAAGGTGGTGTGTGGAAAGAATTAAGTAAAGCTGTTTGATTTTTGGCTGGTGGGAGGGTTGGGGTGGATTGCAGAACGAAGTAGCTGAGACACATGAAGCTTTAGAAACCCACTCTGTAGATGGAGATCGCAAGCCACATACTAATTGCCTGCCCACACAGCACCGGTGGCAAAGCAGAAACGTAGGTGCTGCGAGTGGGGGTGGCTGTGAATACTGAAGCACGAGAGATCTTCCCCAGGCTCTGCACACTGGCAAAAAGTGGTCAAAGATTAGATGGGTTTTGGGACGGGTGAAAAGAACAAGCTGCACTTAACATATTCCTTAATCCTGAAGGCATCCCATTAAAAGAGGTTCTGTGGCTTAATAAGTCAGTGCTAAAAAGGATTTCTATGGATTTAACCAAACAATACATCGTGAGTGGTAGTGAACTGGGTATCCAATAACAAGACATTCTTCATCTTTGCTTTTTATACTGCGAATGATGCGGAAGCACTCCGTAATTCTACAGTCATTTGCCATGAAATTTGTGCTTAAACAGCATCAACATCTCAGCATGAGGTACAGTAACTGAGGAACCAAAATAGGATCTCTGGATTTTAATCTGTGAATGTTTATTTTCGAGTGGAGTAAGATAAAAGAACAAGTTGAAGGAAACAATGCTGCAATTAGTGGCCCTTGAACCCTTGCATTAAGTTTTGGACTGGTGAACGAGATCCTGACATGTCCCAAGGTTTCATTTAAAACATCATCTGGGCTTTCTGATTTTCTAAGGTTTATGATTGCTTGTATTCTGCATCTTAAAACGTTGCTGCCTTCTGTGAATCAGCATTATAAAAGAGTAGGGTTTTTTTTCCTGTAGTGTTATTTTCAAGGTGGCAGAAGGGCAACTTGGGAGTGCCCTCTTTTACCCACCACTGTCATCATTTCTCTTGTCTAGAACTGGCCCACTGATGAATCTAAAGTTTTTATTTTTTGTCTTTTGAATTTTACATATCAGCAAACAATCTGAACTATTTTTGACAAGATTTTTGAACCTGGCATATTCTCTACTACTGCAGAATCAAAGTAGTTCATCATCATCATTCCCAATTTTCATCCTCAAAAAATCACTATCATGGTAGTATAAAAAACCTCTGATTTACAATATGTAAATTGGAGGGAATGGAGATACAAGAAGACTAAACATAATTTCATATCATATAGAAAGATGACAATTAATCCAGCTCTTTGGCTAATACCCTGTGACACCCCTCCAAGTATGCAATTCTCTATAATTCTACAAGTATTTTTATCCTGCTTTAACTTTAAGGTGCACAGCTAGTTTATTTATCCATGCAAGAACACTTCAACCAAGAGCATCATATGCAAAATTTAGAAGTGATCTTAGCTTCTTTTCAATATCTTAATTATAATTTCTTCACAGTGTGACAGCTAGGGCTGGAGGCCACATCAGCTGCCCTTGGTGTCTTACATCCACCAAAGAAAATGTTTTCCGGATAGCTGATCCTCCTTGTTTTCAGTATTATTTCAGTAATAGTATTAGTATCCCCCATTTTGCTGAAGGCTGTTTTGAGCACCCATTGAGGGCTGGAAGAAAAATCTTATGGTTTTTGTGGCAGATATTTGGGGCCTCATCCAAGTCCATTGGATCACACCCCAATCCACACTCTTGTGTATTCTCATAGAAAGCTTTTATCTGTTAATTGCTGCTGCGTCTGTCTCTCTTTAAAATTTATTGTAATAGTTGTCGAGTCCCTAATAAAATAAAGCACATATTGTGGTTGTTTCTTTTTTTATTCGGCTCTAATGACTTACATATTGATAATTTTTTTGTTTTCTTTTGGGAATTTTGTTGAGGGTTTTTAAAATTATTTCTGCAGGAAACCCATCTCTCTGGAAAGGCACACGAAAAATCATCCCAGCACTGAGGGGATCTTAATCCATAATGACCTCCTCTAGCTTTTGGCCAGTTTGACAATGTCTGCTCCCCTTGGCTCTGTGTTATACTGTTTTCTTTTTTTAAGCTTTAATTTTGTATTACATTTACCTAGCGGGATTAGCATGAAATTTTTGGTTTTGGGGGCTTCAAAATGTCATAGGGAAGAAAGTTCAATACTCTTTTCTTTTTACATAGCCTAAAATAGGCCACGTTCTGCTAGCTGCAGAGGTATTCTCATTTCTGTCACCACCAGAGAGGGGCTCTTTGAAAGTCTTGGTCACTATTACAATCTTGTGATCGTAATTTCACTCAAGAAGATGAAGACTCTTCTCTACATTCAATTCTTCTTGGCACCAGAAGCTGAATCAATTCGTTTTTAAACTCTTGTCTTTTGACAGACACTTATTCCTGTGGCATTCTTCTTATGAACTCCCTTGGAAATGTGCCCAGGATTATTTTTGTTTATTCCTTCCAAATTCCATTCCACCCGCACTAGCACAGAATTTTAATCCTTCCCTGCTGGCAGTGAGGGGGTTTGTTACAGTACTGGAGAAATATGTTAAAGAAACCTTTGTTTTCATCCCACCCTCCAAATTCTTGGTCTGTGCCAGCAGCGTGAAGGGACACTGTCTTCATGACTCATTCCAAGCTGACCAAGACAGACATCATTCTGCCTTCCTTAAAACTCAAGTCCAGAGAGAGTGGAAGCGTGTAGGTGACCCCTCTCCCTTGACATAAGCCAGCTCCAAAGGACAAGGAGAACTCAAGCTGTGCAGCACCCACTTTTTTGTTACATGCACACATGGCTGGGATATTTCTAGCTCCTCACAATCAAAGCTTGGTTGTTTAACTAATCTAATTCAGGTTGGCATTCATAACGTTTCTTCAAGATGGGTTCTCAGCACAACATGTAAGAACTCAGGCAGTTTGCGCCCTCCACTCCCTCACTTGTTTATGTCAGTTTATGCCTTGGATTACCTCTGGGCAAAATAGTGCCAAGCCCTTCTGTAAACAAACACATCTATTACAAGGTGCTTGCACAAAGAAGTGAACCTGGCATTTTGTCTGGATGGTGGCAGACTGTAAAAGTGCCTTGAGCTCTGGGATTAAGCAGTGCCACAGCAAGGGTGCTGTGCCATGTGTGGCAGAGAGCTTTGCCCGGGGGGCTCCCTCAGCTGCAGCTTCCCCATTAATCCCAGCTGCCTTGGAGGGGCATAGGAAAGGATTCGTTAAAGTTTTAGAACCAACATCTTGAAACAATTTTGAGCTACCAGCAGGAGACAGGGAAAGGAGCAGAGCTCTGGTGTGATGTTCTGTCTACCACGCTTTTAGGAGGCAAGTTGCTGCAGGCTGAACCAGTTACTGCTTTCATGTGGCTTTCCACTTCATCTCCTATAAAAGCCAATTATATTGTCATTTGATTCTTCACCTGGCCTTACCTGGCAGTTCTCTTACATCTACCCTTTTTGATCATGAAACATCTGTTATTCAGATGCTTCACTGCATTATTATTATTACACTAGGTATACATATCTCCCTCCCCCATCCAAAATAATGATAAAAGTACAAGGCAGTAAGTTTATTGGATGAAAAATCTGATCCTTATTACCAAGATTAAGCTCTTCATGATGTATCACATGAATAAATTTATTAGACTTCCATACAGTTCTTTGGCAGTGCTGCCCATCTTCTAGTCTAAGTGGTAGTAAGGAAGATCCCTTTCAGTATCCAGAAAGGTGCAGAAGTGATCTAGGTATTACAGTTTGCCCCACACAGGTTTTTGATTTGCGGATTTAACTAAGGTGATGGTGATATTTGGCAATGATCTTTCTATTTACAGAAATTTATTGGATCTCTTTGTCTTTATCATCATCAGTCTTACCTTCTGTCTCTAAGATGGACTTACACCTACTACTTGGTGTTATTGATCTAGAGAGATGTATAGGCACTTTCTCACTAGAGATATTGAATTCTGGCCCTTCTCCTAATGTATTCCAGGAAGTGTTCATTCCTCACCATCAGAAATGTTCAATGAACATGATTCCTGCCATCTTCACTCACAGAGGAAGTGTTGGGTAGAAATGTTTGCCTTTTGTAACAGGGATTTTATTTTTCCATCAACTAGCACAGCTTGTACTCCTGGAAATGTCAATCTGTCAAGGAAACTTGCCCCTTTTAAGGATCTGGATTATGCATAATATCTTTAGTCTGCTAGAGAATTGGCCAAGATGACAATATTAGCATTTTCATCCACTAAGTGGAGTGAAATATAGAAACTGAGTTTAGCTGTGTCTTGATTTGGTGTACAATATGATAAAGGACAAGCAGTGCTTCTCTTCACAGTAACTGTTTATCAGGTCACTTTCTTGTTCTTTTCACTTTTACTTTAGTATTGAAAGAATGTAATATGCCTTGAAGGGCCTTACAAAAGCTATGGCATTTACATAATCGCTTAGTGATCCTGCCTAAAAATTCAGAATACAGGGGACAGGGGGGTTTTATTCAGCCAATGTCCCGGTTCACCATTTATATGCCTCAGGTCAGACTCGTTAGCTACCAAAATCAGTTGACTGGAGAGCTGTACCCTTATCACTCAATGTGTAATAAGAAAGATTCCTTGCAATGGCAGTCTTAGAGAAGCTCAAAGCCTTATTTTGTGTGTTGTCTTAGAAATTAGATTCTACTTAAAATTGATGTGGAATTTCATAAGTTACAAGTAAAGATGAAAAGATGCAATTGCGTTCTGAGACTGACTGCTCTTTGATTTTCAGAGTATATTTACTATTGTTCCTCATGACTTATTTCTGTTCTCTTTTGCCTCAAAATAATTATTTAGAGCTGTGGAAATGGTAACCATGATCCTGAACAATTTCACTTCTTGTCTGCGATTTTTTTCCTAGTTAGTTTGTTGCTTAAGGGATTTGCTTTTTTAAAATTGAATTAACCCTAATTTTATTGAGTCTGTAAGCCTGCTTGCTACTGCTGTCAAATACCTATGTATTTGTACTCTACTTACAATGCAGATGCATTTGACAGCTGTAGAGAAGGATACAAGATGTCTCTAGTGAAAACAGGTTTTTTCAATGGATGAGACAGGTCAGCCATTGCTTTCTTTTTTTTTTTTTTTTTTTTAAACAATTTTTGACTCTCTCATAAGCCTGGAGTAAAGGATACATACTTGAAACATTATTGTAATTCTAGTATCACTTTTTCACGAAATGGAGCATAGCTGTGTCTTGCAAAGAGAAGGGCATCCAGCTCCCCCAACTCAGATGCTTTACTCTCATCTCATTCTTAAGAGCCTTGTGATACATGTGTCAGTTTAGTTCAACTGAGGTACCTTCAACTGCATCCAGAGGGTCATCTTATCCACCTAATGCAAGTGTGTTTCTAACCTTAAGTAGATATCTTTCTCTAGGTCTCATCTTTGACCTTCTGTTTTAATTAACTGGTTTAATAAAGGCACCTTTCTATCTCTACTAACAGCATTGTGAACCTTGGCACTTCTTTTAGGCGCAATTTCACCTGACAACTAAGCTAAGCACAACCAGCTCTGGTCCTACCCAGAAGGATTCCTATGAAACTAGGATTTCTTGACATTTAGTTTAAGTTTTGTGAATAGCAATCTTGAAAAAAATAAAAACCATTCATTTCTGTGAAAACATAACACGTATTCATTTGGTCATCACTAACAAAGGAGAAAGTACTGTCCAGGATACAAAAAAAAAACCCCTAAGTTTGCTTAAAATTAACACAGGCAGGCAAATAGCTTCCGAAGTTTTTCCAGCTTTTATTGAAGGATGAATCTCTTGTTCTCTCCTTTTTTTTCTGTTTCATTTTAACAATGATATGCTAATTATTGAGTACAGGCTGTATCAAGTTTTAAACTAATGAATAGAAGATACTAGTACAGTGTGTTAAGGGAAGTGTTTCAGTGAGGGGAAAAAAGAGAAAAAAAAATACTATGGTAGAAGACACAAAAAGGAGTCTAATAAAATAAAAGAAACAGAAAGGTGTTAGTAGACTGAAAGAGATAAGAGAAGAGTGGTTGGAAGTGAAGAAATAGCACATTTTCTTCTGAAAGAAAAAGAAAACAGAACTCTACAAGAGTATTTGACTGTTCAGATTGGAACTTGCTACCTTTGAACTATGACTTTCTACGAAGTAAGTGAGATCTTATTATAAAATATATGAACACAGAAGCTTTCCGTTATTCCTATGAGATGCTCTTTAAAGATAGAAGTCACAGGAAGATTGATTATAAAATAAATTAATCAAATATATTTCCTCTATTTTATAGTAAATTAAAGAGGCATAAAAATTTCGGGAATATTAGATTAATTTAACCTTGAACAATTTTCCCAGAGAACAGGTAGATGCCGCATCCCTGGAAACATTCAAGGTCAGATTGGAAGACTGGATAGAACTCTGAGCACCCTGATCAAGTTGAAGATGCCCCTGCTCATTGCAGGGAGGTTGGACTAGATGACTTTTAAAGGTCCCTTCCAACCCAAACTATTCTATGATTCTGTTAATTTTAGTGTATTCTTTATTTAGCTGTCAAAATAACAGGAAAAATTCACTATTTATTTGTTTAAGGATGACTTTGAATAGAAGTTGTATTTCTGAGGTATGTTCTTCCTCTACAGAAATGCAGGAAAAAATAGTGCTGTTAAATGACTCGTTCAAACACAGTCCCATGTAGAAAGGAAAGTACTTTCTTAGCTTGGTTTGAAAATCACTTCTGTGATTCTTAAAAAAATAATATCATAACAAATCTGATACTAAAAGTAAGATTTCAGGCTTAGTTGCTCTTCAAAATATTTAGCTAAAAATCACATGCCACCCTCACTTTTTAAAAATGTTTGTTACCTAGTAGGAATACTTGTTCCCTGATCCTCACTGATTTTATTAGGTCTCTGAAATTGTGACAGGAATAACTATAAGGCCCCAAACTCCCCTGATTAACCTGCTGCAGGTAAGGCAGAGACATGAATTCAAAGGGAGTGAATTGGGGGTGGGGGGCAAGTGGTGATGGTGGATCTATGCACACGTCCTCACTCTTGTAAGAGCACACTCACTCCACAAGCAGTTTAACAGTGTGCAGAACCAGCCCACAGCCTGAGAGCCTGTGCTTTCTCATTGAAATAAGTGCAGTTTTAAAACATATTTGAACACTGTATCAGGAAGGACATCTATCCTGATAAAGATGTTGTACTACAGAGAGAGAGGCAATAGGTTGTTTGGAAAATATCTGTAAAACAAACTAGTATGAAGCAAAGACAACAAATCTGATTAAAATCCTGTCTAATACCAATTAACTTTTCCTGCAGTTGGTGACACCTCTTTTGCAGAAACATAAATTTTTTAGTATTTTAAAATACAGACATCTGGCTTTGTCTTGTGACACGCTAGGCATGCTGATCTGATCCAGCGAAGCACTCACATGCATTCCTGGGCTTCACTGGGTTTTCTTTTGTACTTAAGTTACACTCTTCAACACTTGTTTGATTCATCCCAGAGCTTTCAGCACCTACAAGGGCAAACCTTGAGTGAACTTAGTGTGGCTCCTCCTACAGCCATTAGAACACAGAACAATAGACAGTTTTGAAATCTTCACACTGATTAGACGATATTTCAAGTAACGGCTTCACAATAGACATGCCATCTACCATTTGGAAACACGGATTTGATGGCTGGCAGACCTTTCCCTCCTGGCTATACTCCCTATCCATTTTGTGATCCTGTAGTGTGGGAGATGTAGATGAAAACTTGGCCTTCATTGTAATCTCTTAACAGTAGAGCAGTCCCCTGCCATCCAGATGACTGACCCTTTCCTGTTCTTATGTCTGGCCTTGCTCCCAGGGAAAAAAAAGGGCAAAGAAATGATGAGGACAATGTGCTAGGAATTTTTGTCAGGATATACCCAGATGTATGAGACTCCAGAACTGTAAAGGACTCTTGGTTTCTATTTTTCAGCAATAGAAATAAGGTCAATGTAATTTTTTTCACTGACTTATTTCACTCTGTTTCATTTATATGTGACTAAACAGGGAATGGTTACAGTTAACTTTGAAAATTGCAGAGCTGAAGTAAATTTGTTGTGTCCTGTTATGAAATCTGAAATAGTCAGTAGGCTCAGAGTGATAATGATACCTTAAAAAAAAACTGAATTAAAACATCCTACTAATCTAGTAGGATAGACGAGAGAGGGGAAACAGACAAAGTCTCAAAGTGCTGAAAAGCTATTTAGAGCTGTAGCAGGAAGTATGGTGGCAGGGCTGGACTTGGAAGCACAGGGAAGATGCCTAAGCCAAGGAATGAGTGTAGAAGGAAGGTGGAGAAGAGGACAGGCAGAAGACATCCGTCAGCCTCAGGCTGTGGTGAGGACTCCCTAGTGGGTAGAAAGGTCTCTTCCACCTCCTCCTACCCCACCTCGTCAGCCCCAAGGCTTCCTCACCTCTGTGGGCAGTTCTCCTTCAGACCCAAAGGGTAATGTGCGCTTGTGAATGAGAGGGAGAGGGGGAAGTGCAGAGTCACAATTCCGGGTGCAACTCAGGGATGGGGCATGCTGAGAGTAGCAGTTGCCTGAAGGAACATGACTCTGACTGTGAAGTCCATAGCCAGGTGAAACTATCTGTAATTTTCCCATCCACTTGAAGTTACAGAGAAGCACAATGGAAGCACTGTCAAATATGTGGACTGTTTTTTAACAAAAGCTTACAAACAGTTTCAGCATAGTGCCTGGAATATTTTACAGTGACTCTACAGTTTATCCAGAGTATCTTTGATGAAATTAATGTATTCATGCTGGTGTAATTAATAGCAAAATTTGGTTCCCTGTGGACACGTCTCCCATCCATTCTCCCTGTTTGCTACTGCTTCTCCCCATTTCCTCTGAAATGATGGATTTTCATTAAATTGAAAACATCTCCTCTCCTCATGGTGTCATCACAAGCACCATAATGTGCGTGTGTTGTATTGCCAAGCATCGCTTAGCAACGGGACCCTGTGTTCTGCCAACTTTCTTTTCACGCTGTCAATCTGAATTTAACTGAACTTGCTGTGTTGTGTTTCAGAGGACTGACTACATGTCAGTAACGTGACTGACGAATGCTCCAAATATACAAACAAAAACTGGCACTGACCCCCTCTATTTATTAGAGTGTGTGAATTTCAAAAAGTCACTTTGCATTCACGTTATTCAAAGACAAATTGTTTACAATAATGATAATTAATCTTGATAAATCCTCATAAAACACTAACCAATTGGAAAGTATAATTAGACACTTTCAGTTTTGAAAGTACATTCAATAGGGCTCTGTGACCCAGCCCTCTATGGCATCTACTAGTCAAGAATCACTTCTGTACTAAAAATCACCAGTCATTTATCACTTACTCAAATAAAGTGTTGAAACTTCTGCAGGTTTGCATTTGCAAAATCACCTAATCACTGACAATATTGTCCATTAAATAAGCTATGTGGAATTCAACTGAATAGAATGGCTCTAGAGAACCTGATGATGGCTTCTCATCCCACCATGAACAGAAGACTTCTCTTGGCAATGCTTAGAGCACTGTAAAATTAGATGGAGAGGCAGATATCCTGGTGGTTAGGACACCAGGTTTGCAAAATTAAGTCCTCTGCTCATTGCTGCCTTCTGGTCAAACAGCTCCAGTTCTAGCTCACTACCTTTCAAACTCAAGACATTTAAGGAACCAGAGCTGCTCTTGGTTTAAAATCATGTGGTTGGCTCCTCTGCTGGTATATTGACCTGGTTCAACATATTCTTAGACAAATTTTGCTAGCTGGAGATCTGAATATTTGATTGTGAAAGGTTTTATCAGAGACATTGAGTTACCATCTATATATTTCCATTTTTACACCGCTTAGATTTTTCAATTCATCTAATGGAGAATGCCTTTCAAATTATTTTTTAGGAGGAAAAATGGAAAGACAAGACATGTATATAAGACAGGTTTCATTGCAGTCTGGTGCACAAAAAAAAAAAAAAAGGAAGTGTTAATGGCATTCTTTCTAATGGCATTCTTTCTACCCTAATAATTAAATGTTTCTGTATTTTTATTTCATATGTTACAATTGAAAAACAGGATAGCTGCCACAAAAGAAGGGCATTCAGTACAAAGTAGAAGTATACTCATATTTAGGTGTCATCTGTCAATTCAGTCAGCTAAGCACTGAGACTTCGTCATCTGAAATGCACTGCAGGATGCAAAACACACATATGGGCCCGCAAGTGTGACAAAAGATCCAGACGAGTCCTGTGCCCTTCTGAAGTGGCCACTGTAACCCAGACAAGATTCCACAAAGCAGATGTTTAGGCTAAAATGAAGGATTCCTAGATAGTTTCAGTGAGGATACCCACAATAGTCATACATAATTAAGATTCAGCACTATATTCAGACTCCTGTGCTTGTCTACACACATTTACTTAAACATGGTTATCTATATGCAATCCAGAACCTTCCTCCAGTACTAAAAGAACATCTAGAGTGAGACTTAATTTCCCAAAGGTAGGTGCCTATGGTTATCTTAGTGTGCCACTTCTGAAGAGTGTGAATCTTCCTCATATCCTGTATCATCCAGCTCCACGCAACTGACCTGGATATCCCCTCATGTCACATATGGCACTATGCACCTGTGTTTTGGCAACTGAATCCTACCTTCTGCATCTCAGATGTATTAATCAGACCATAATGCTTTCCTGCCTGAAGGCTTTTCTGTCAGTCAGCAAGTATACCCTATTTGAAATGCACCTGGGTGAGGTAACAGGCTTTTGTGCCACTCCTATGCCTTCTTAGAAAGTGAAAAAGAAAGCAATGTGATGTTTTGCTAGGCTTTGAAAAGGTTGGGCCAAAGGTTTGGGTAAATCATGAATGGGAATAGTTCTGACATGTTTTGGAAAACTCCTGTGCTGCTGTTTGTTTCCTGTAGTGGAGGATCCTCAGAGACAATTATTCAACTATCTAATTCACCAACCTACTGGAACACTGATGTTTCTGAGGGCTCCAGAAGAGATCATTCTAGAAGACCAATATTGCTGCTGGTGCTGCTTCCAAAATAAGATCAGTCTGAAAGGATTAAAAGAGAAATTATTCAAAGAATCATGACCTTGATGGGAAGATTTTGAGCATGTAAGGAGGTTGTTCTTGACAGGTAGACAATTTCTCCCAAAATATGTTCCCAGAGCCTGGAAAATACAGATGACCACTCTCACATGCCAAGCTAATTTGTTCTTTCACGGGAACATACCTAGACACAGAAAAGGAGGAATCTGAGAGAGAATGGCAAGAAACTGTCTACTAGGCCTATCCTTAACCTATCCCTCCCAATAACTGCATAGCTACTTAGAGGCTGGATAAGTTGTTTGGGAAGACAGGAACCAGTCTGCAGGCAATAGGTTAGTCAGTTGTGCTATAAACCATGAAAATTAAGATGGAGCTTTGGTAAGTTCACTGGTATGCTAAAATACTCCTATATCACCCATTGTTTCAAAGTGTGGTACTTTGTTATTTTGATAAGTAGATCTTTGTCCTCCAACATCCCTGCTCACTCTTACCTTCCTGGTGCTTCTTCTGCAAATAATACTACTGACAGAACTTTCCCCTTTCCCAATTATCTTATATTTTTCCAGGAGTAATATTTTTGTGGGTTTATTTCACTGGAACAAATTACTGTGTTCTCAAGTGTAATAATGGTAGTGATAATTTTGTAACTGAAGAAAGTCTGTGTGTACATGGAACATATGAGCTGAGGGTACAGGCTGTTCAGAGGCAGAAATTGTGATTTCATCAAATCCCTGAGTTCTTGTCCAGCCTCACAGCTTCCTGGGAATCCAGTATAATATACACTCGTACCTGAATTTCTTCAAAGACCTGTATTTGACTCCTAACATATGTAACTGCACAAGCCAACCAGTGGTAAGATAGGAATTGTTTACTATTCTGTACACAGCAGTTGCTTGGAATGTTTGTTGGGCTTTTTTAATCCTTACCTTAAAGCAAAACTTTGGACTATATCCATTGAACGTGCATTAGATTTCCACCTGAGAGAAACTTGAGTTTAAAACTTCAAAACTTACTTTTAGATTCTCCTGTGTTGCCACCTCACTCTGGTTGTGCTCACGCTTCTAATAATGTAGGTTTTTAATAGGAAAATTCTCTAGGCATCTTAATGCCCTAAATTTCTTAATCTATGTAGCTAAACATCTGGGGCTTTTGGCACTTTAAGCAAGGGATAATGCCTATTTCATGCAAAGAGTGTAGGAAATGGTCTATGAAGCATCCATCATTCACAGCACTTGTAGGTATATGCTGATTTCTGAGATGTCTACTGCTCTTTCCAGATCGATTGCAATTGGCCAATTCATTCAGAATTTATTAGGTGAGGACTGACAGGTAGTGTGCTCACATAATCTCTATTTCCTTAGGAAAACAGGTAAGATACTTAGCAATTCTAGATGTGAACCTGAACAGAACCCCCATATCTTAGACTTGAACACTCCTGGAACTTGGTAAAATTTGGATCTGCATTTGAGATTCACAGCCAGCTCACAGCTTTATAACAAGCTGAACAAAAACTCAGAGTTTGAATATTTCCTAATTTGGGGAACATTTGTGCTTATGCCAAATGTGTGACTCAGAGCCATTTCTAGTTAATTCTGGGAGTGGAGAATGTTATCGTTTCTTTCATGCAGTCATGTGATGTCCAGATAGGAGCACAGACATTCTGCTTTTCCTGTAATTGACAGATACAGAAATACTTCATTTTTAAAGCCCAAAACTAATATAAATGGAATATAAAGAATAAGTAAAGCTAGATCAATATTCTTAAATGTTGCTTACTACTGCTGACCTGAGCATATGCCAGTAGTATAACAAACCACTTGCTAATCCGTTAAAAGCTGAATTGAAGAAACATTTCAGTTGCATGGCAAAGACTCAAAAAATTAAGAAACACACAAAAAAATCTGATCTGTGAAAATTTCACCCCTTCCTCCAGTGCGAGTGTATCACACAGAAAAGGGTGCTTATTTCAACAATCCCTTACACGCATACATGAAAACACCCCTTGTTCACTCTAATAACTTATTAACTCTAATTTAAAGTGACATCCCAGATTATACTTATACTGCAGCCACTGCAGTGACTGAAGCCCTATCTTCTCAGCTAACTCCAGGAAACTATCTTGCTTACCTTTATCCATTTTCTTGCCGTACCATTGAGTTTTGAGCAAGCTAGTTTACTCAACAGCAAAAACGGAAGCTTAGGCTCCAGAAGTGAGACTGACTAGAATTTAAAACCACTGTCGAGACCTTGGGAAACCAGGGTGGAGCTGGGGGCAGCAGTGCCACAACGTCACTCATCTCCCTTGTGGGAATGGACTCAGCAGATGTCTTAGAGCAGGCCTGCTACAACCACGTGCACATGGGACCTTCTCCCTAGGTGGCCCTGGCTGCTACTTTCTCTTGTACTTTCTGCCTGATCCCACAGTTATCAAGGTACTAATTTTTCCTGTCACTCTGATGCCTTGCTAGGTGTGTTCTGAGAGAAGAGAAAGGCTTGAGCTTGAGCTGTGAAAGAAATTCCATGGGTGGAGTCCTCTGGTCATAGGTACACAGGTAGAGAGCATTGGAGAGGCACATTTTGAAACTCATTTCCAACCTACTGGGAGGTGCTTACAGAGCTTTCTAAGCATAGGCTGCCCTTGGCTTCTCATTTCTCCACAAATTCTCCCTGAAATGTTCTCCAGGGCTTAGACAACACTTCTTTTATGCCAAAACTTGAAGGTCTTTAATCCTTTATTGGATCTTTCCCTAAAATTGTTCTTCTAGCTTGAAATCTGTTGACTTTAGAGGAGTCTTTTTGGACCCTTCATGCATCCATTTGTGTGACAAACCCGAGTGAATCATTTTGCTTTTAAAGCTAATTGGCACAGGAAATGTCCTTTGCTCTCCTGAATGCATTAGCTGAGTCTGTAGGATGGTAGTGACAGGAGCTAGGTAGAGGATTTTTGTTCTAGGGAGTGGCTATATTTGAATAGGAATAAACTAAATATTTTCTGTGTAAAACATAATTCATATTTTATACTGTTCTCCTTCCCATAAATGGCATTCAGATATATCCATATAATAGCTTACTGGCAAGCCAATAATATCAACCATCCCTAAAGAGATGAACATTGGGTGAACTTAACAAACAGCTCGAACAGTCATCATATACACCCTTGACTGTCAGCTCATAATGAAAAACCACATAATGCAATCATATAAGAACATTTTGACTTGACTGAGTTTATACAATCCATGGGAGAGGCACTACTTAAACTTTTATTTTTCACACATAAATATTTTACTAAGTGTTTAAAATTAAGTTGTTGGGGAGAAAAAAAATACTACTACTTGAGAACATCCCTATAAGCTGATTTGGTGTTCATAGACTTTGCCACACAGCTATAATAAAGCAAAAATTTACCTGAAACATGGAAGATAGCCAACCTTTTAAGGAAATATATAGTTAAGTAATTGTTTTTGACTGTAAATGGACTCAGAGGACTGGAATAGCTCCTTTTGCAGCTCTTACAGAAGGTAGTAACTTTGCAAATATTTCTCCAGTGATTCGACTTCTTCAGCAGTTTATATCTTGTTCATGTGATAATTTTTTCTGAGTCTTACTTTATCTAATCCTAAACACTATCACCAGTTGTCCTGACAGCTAAAGGATTTATGTATTTTCCATGCCTTTTCACATTAACATGCTTTTCAACTTCTGCTAGAAGTGTAGTGTTCACTTTAAGCAGTTACCTGTTCAAAACACTAGTTTTTTTAAAAAATTTCTACTCTGAAATGCCTAAATCTCCATGTGTAACCATAGACATCTAGCAGAAACCCCTGATTCAGAGCGTAGCTCTCTCATCATGCAGCAGAACGAGGCATCTGTCTCAGATGAGACAGACTATAAAAGTCTACTGACTGAATCAGAAGAAATATGGCCTTATTATGCAACTGGCTCTTTTTGTTTTCTTTCTGGTGGACAAGAGGTACATTTTTTGTTAGTGCAAGGTCAACTGAAGTTGTACCAAAATGTAGAAAATAAAATGTACAAATCTTTTCTACTGGAGATTTTAAAATAAAAATAGGATTTAAGATTTTAGCAAGCACTTGTAGTATCCCTATGGATAGCATCACATGGATGCTGTTCTGTAGCTTTTTATAGCATGAAGTGTAGGAGTTAAGGAATATGCATGCTTTTAGTAGCCTGTTCCCAGGAAGAAGCACTATACAATAGAGCTTGGAATTAACCAGAATAAAATTGCTTCAAGAAGTCATGCTTTAAAAAATATGTCATTACTCTTTCCAAAATGATCATGCATTGACTCATAGTATAAATAGAATTAGCAACATGCACATCTAAGTGTAGCATACAAACCAAGGGTGCAAGTTTACCATGTTATCAACTGGTGTCTTTTGCACTGGTATAATAAACTAAACCTCACAGGAATGTGACTATTTTCAGTTAATATTTCTAAAATCTTTGAAAGCAAGAGTGATTTTACCAGGTGTGATAAAATGTAAAGGAAGCATTTGATATACTCAAGGACTACTCCAATGCTGAGCTATTGAGACTGTTCCATACACAAACTACTAACTAAATTGAAGGCATCTGATGTTCTTGAAATCAGTACAGCAAAAAAGCCACCGTATTTTTAAAATATTTTCAAAAATGTAGTAGCCATGACAGTTTGTGCTAAATCCACTGAATCAGCCCCACCTTTTCATTGCTGTCTCCCAGCCTCATCTTTTCACTGCTTTTCTCTTTTTGTATGAGCTTGGATCATTTCATTTTAAGGCAGTGACTGGTGGTTATTCCTGACCTTACTGACATTGGAATAGCTCAGTTTTCATCAGCAAGTTACTTTTGATTCACAGAACTTTGAGCTCAGCCTTTCATATATTCTAGAAAGCACTCTCAAAACTCCACTGACAAAATGAATGTTTTTTTTATGACCACACTTGTATTTTTAAGGTAAGTTGCTTTTTTTTTTTTGGTTTGTTTAACCTGTGCTCTCTTATACTAACCTTCAACACAGATCACATTTTTAGGGCCATTTTGTAACCCTCTGATCCATGACCAGATTGCTATAGGCACATGTCAACACTGACTGAAAGGGATCTAGCAGCAGGTGCTCTGACACCATTTCTGAATTTTGGTCACAGCCAGGAGCTCAGAATCACTCTGAGCACCTACCACACCCCAGCCAATAACAAACCCTCCATAAATACAGACACCAAACAAGGAGCAAGAGCCCTGCTTGAGAAAGAGGGCTTTCTTCTCTGGATAAACAGCACCAGAAACACTGAATGACAAAATTAACTCAGAAGGGATGAAACATCGGATGGTTGTGTCACAGGAAGGAGAGTCAGGAGTGCTGCATCAGCTTCTGTATGTATGTCATACATATCGTTACAGAGATAGAAGTGAGGTCAGAGACAGCTGTGTCATAGCAGAGGATGACTAAGGTGAGCAGGGGAGGAGCTCCCTATTGCAGATGGCTCAGCAGGGAATGAGGACAGCAAGTTTTGATGGTTCCGTGGGGTGCTGCATCTTCTGCGAAAGAAAAAGCCTAGCAACTCCTCACAGAAGTCTATAGGAAATGAATGGAGGGAGGTGCATTTGTTGTGTGGGAGGTTATGTGAGGAGATGTGGGGGAACAAGGAGAAATGAGTCTGAGGCAGGCAACGTGAGTCACAGCACCCACCATGAAGAACATGAAAAGGCAGTAAGCAAACCTGAGACTACACATGAATATTCACAGGGAGGAGGTGGGTGAAAGAAGCTGAATGACTAAACTACAAGTGCTTAAGATTTGCCAAATACAGTGTGCCGTGCCTCAGCCGGAGAATTTTATTTTTTGTCATCAGTTTCAGCACTCAGTATCTTCATCTGCCACCAACTTGCACAGCTGCATGACATTCAGCTAGGGCTGTCTAGAGCATGCCAATGGAAGCATTTCCCCATTTTATTCAATGCACGGCTCCTTTTGAGCATTCTCCAGCATTACTCCCATCTGGTGTGTCTGGAAGCAGGCTCACTTACAGCATAGATGCAGTGGTTGGATGGCAAAGTGATCATGTGAGAAAACACATCTCTTTTTGTGAAGCAGTGAGTGGGCTGTGCCTATCGGGTATGTCCTCGCTTACCCAGCACAAGCACTTGGTGGGCCCAACAGCTTCAAGGATCAAAAGTGAGTTTTAAGGTTTTGGGGGTTTTTACCTTCCTGGTTGCTTATTCATCGTCTTGTCCAGATGGATAGAGGGTGAAAGCTGTTACAATCAGAATGTTACTGTTCAAGAGGGTTTTGTGAAACGAGCTGGGGCATTCAGCCAAGCTCTAAGTGAAAATGTGTCAGCAGTGCAGTTGACACCTGAGCTGCTAATCTTAGTTGCCAGTGACTGCAGCGGATTTTGCTTCATCGTGTTCTTTTTGCTGCAAAAAAAATTGCTGAAGCACAAAAGATCTGTCTGCAGAAATCTACAGTTTTCACTGATTCTCAATTCTCTATTCAAAATCAGAACGTAAGTAATAAACATCTCTATAGGAATTGTATTTGTTGCAATATGTAGAACAGAAACTCAATATACTATTTGTTTTTACCAACAAATAGTGAGAACCATGCCTCCACATCAGGTAACTTTAGTGAAGTATGCAATCATTATTTTTAAATCACCTATTNCATCAGTTTCAGCACTCAGTATCTTCATCTGCCACCAACTTGCACAGCTGCATGACATTCAGCTAGGGCTGTCTAGAGCATGCCAATGGAAGCATTTCCCCATTTTATTCAATGCACGGCTCCTTTTGAGCATTCTCCAGCATTACTCCCATCTGGTGTGTCTGGAAGCAGGCTCACTTACAGCATAGATGCAGTGGTTGGATGGCAAAGTGATCATGTGAGAAAACACATCTCTTTTTGTGAAGCAGTGAGTGGGCTGTGCCTATCGGGTATGTCCTCGCTTACCCAGCACAAGCACTTGGTGGGCCCAACAGCTTCAAGGATCAAAAGTGAGTTTTAAGGTTTTGGGGGTTTTTACCTTCCTGGTTGCTTATTCATCGTCTTGTCCAGATGGATAGAGGGTGAAAGCTGTTACAATCAGAATGTTACTGTTCAAGAGGGTTTTGTGAAACGAGCTGGGGCATTCAGCCAAGCTCTAAGTGAAAATGTGTCAGCAGTGCAGTTGACACCTGAGCTGCTAATCTTAGTTGCCAGTGACTGCAGCGGATTTTGCTTCATCGTGTTCTTTTTGCTGCAAAAAAAATTGCTGAAGCACAAAAGATCTGTCTGCAGAAATCTACAGTTTTCACTGATTCTCAATTCTCTATTCAAAATCAGAACGTAAATAATAAACATCTCTATAGGAATTGTATTTGTTGCAATATGTAGAACAGAAACTCAATATACTATTTGTTTTTACCAACAAATAGTGAGAACCATGCCTCCACATCAGGTAACTTTAGTGAAGTATGCAATCATTATTTTTAAATCACCTATTTGAAGCCTGGCACTCTAATCTTTAACAGAACTGGTGTAATGCTATAGTCCCAGCTGGAATCAGGAAGGAAGGAAGTTGGATGCTTTTCTTTGTACAGGGTTCAGATGTACCCTACTTGAGTTTGCTATGTGAAATGTGACTTAGAATAGCAACATGTCACAAGTTGGGACTATCCAGGTACCATCCAGCAATAAAACTACAATGAAATTAAGAACCAGGACAAATATTTCTGGACAGACCAATTTTGCACAATTATTTTGAAATCTTCAGAAAGACAAAGAAAATCTTTGGAGACAAAATTTTACAGAAGTGAATGCAAGAGACATTCATTAAACTTACTTCTGTGTGATTTTATAACATGTGCTGACATAATTTTGGCCATTTCTAAAGTATATTAGCCTGGCCTGTCATAATTTAAGGATTATGTCAAAACTATAAGGTATCCATATTTACTTCATCCTATTTGTGCAAAATTGGTCT
>VZTO01025534.1:0-30700 GCA_013400615.1 Syrrhaptes paradoxus
GGAGTGGGCAGGTGACAAATGTAAGTGGTCACATATCTGGGAATTATATAAAAAATATCATTTTAATCTGATCAGATGAGCTAAGGTGTCTGAAGCAACAGGTGTATACAAAACAATAGAAAACTGAACCTTTGCCCCAAAAGTTTGTTAGTATCTACATCTTATTGGCAGCCTCAAACAAATTTTTTTTGTTGTTTTTCCTTTCTCTCTTCCTCTATGCCAGCTATTCAACAACGGCAACGTAGGTAGTACAACAATATAATGCTCTGTTTTCATTATTTTGAACCAATTTTGCTTTGCTATTTTTAACTACTGTAAATGCTACTGCCACAGGGAATAGGTAGAATTATTTTGCCATTTTAGCAGACGGGAAAGAAATTGAATGAACTTTTGCATACGGTGGGATGTTACCCTTGCCAACACTTACACGAAATAGGTTTGCCTGTGTTATTACAGGACCATAATAATGTAATTACATAGTACTAGTGAAGTGTTTTACGTCTCTGCAGCAGCCTGACAATAATCCGCACAGTAACTAAATATTATGTCCATTTCACAGAGTAGGAAAGTAAGGAGAAGAGAAAATCTCTGGGGTGATGAAGGACTATGGTGCAGCTATCTCTGCATGAAGGGAAACCTAGGCAGGGAGATGCTATAGGAATTATGCAAATCTCTGGGATAATCAGTTATAGGGACTACTCAGCTACAGCCAAACAAGCTTTTGTCCCTTCTCCACCATGGCCCCAGCAATTATAAGGGTGACAAAGCAGAGGTTTTTATTCAGCTTTCAAGAACCCATATTAAATTCCTTTCACAGTCAGTGCCCAAATTGATCCAGCACTATAGCAAGTCCTTGGGTCAGCAAGACCATGGCACCTACGATGGGACTCCTGAGAAGCTGTCCTTTGCTCCCCCAGGTTCACATTCCTTCTTCAGGGACTGCCCTTGACTCCCCAAAGGCAACCACCTTTCTTGAAATGTCTGTCTGCATAAAACCTAAGCATCTTCACAAGCTCCGGATAAATCCTCTAATGAGCATTTCCATGGCCAAATTGCATCTTTCCCTTCTTTCCTGGACATCAGCAAAGTTCACTGAGCCCCAGCAGCCTGGTCTGTCACTCCTGGTAGAAGGACATGGGCAGGAATTCCTTGCAGCTTCACTGATGGGTGAAACAATCTCTGCAGATCTATAACGATCTGTCATTTCCTCATTCCTGGAGGCCCGCTCTTCTCCAGCATCCATGGAAGAGGCCATTTCTATTAATAGCTCTTGGGCTTTGCATTTCCTGCATCCACAGTGCTAATGAAAACTCCTTCCTGGTACTCCTCCAGGGGAAAGGCAGTTTCCTCCATCTCCCCATCCCTATCTCTACATCTGGTCACCCGACCTGGCCATTTCTGTCCTATGGCAGATTTACATGAAACATCTGCTGCCTCTTGTTGGGGTGGCTATTTTGCAGTGAAAAGCCACAGGCTGTCTCGGGACAATAAGTGCTTCTCCCTGCCCAGATGACTATTCCCATCCTCTGGAAGGGAAATAACAATCAGACCTTTAGCCCTGGTTGACTTATCATAGTGCTGCTTCTGCCCAAGTCAGGCTTCCTCTAGGGTCTGTTACATGAAATCCTTCATCCTGCGTAATTAGAACTTCATCCTGATGCTGAGGGATGCTTTGACAGCTCAAAGAATGTGAGCTGGGGATTTTGGTCTCTGCAGATGTTGATACAGGAATCACTTGGCAAGGATAAACGTTTGAGATATGTCCTACCTACATATAGCTCTACACCATCAGAGCAGTTTCCCATGGTGGCTTTGCTCTATTCCTTTGTCAAAGAAATTTTCTTGCTATAGAAGACAGGAACTGATCAGCCCCTTTCTCCATGCCATGTACACCAAAGCTACAAACTTGGGCCAGGAGTGCAGGTTCCAGCATCTTCTCAGGAGTCGTACTGTTGCACGTGCTACCTTGCAAACCAAGGGCTGTGCCACCGGAACTGCTGGAGTTACGAATACTCTGAACACAAATGAGCTGTCAGCTTCTGTTGACCCCAAAAGAGGTTTCTAGAGGCGGTTCAGGTGATGCAAGGGCTAACCCTACCTGCCCTCTCCCCAGCCTCTCTGTGCTATAAGACCTCCTGGAGTGACTGTCATCTCTCTGTGAACCCTTCGGTGGAAAATGCACAACTTGGGGTGAATCCTCCCCACATCCCAGCCCCATGGTGCTGAACCATCCCGTTCATGTCCTTGGCAAGCAAAGGGCTGCCTGGAACCAAGTTGCTTGCGAAGCCAGGCCAACGACTGTACCGAGGGGGATGTCATCAAATCCTGGGGAAGGGGCAATTTGCAAGTGATTTTGGGTTTCTGCTCATTTAAGAACCAGGGGGAAGGCAGAGGGAATATGTGTTGGGAGTCTGATGAAGTCTGACACTTTTGAGGGAAATGGAGTGGCAATATTTTGGGGGGTACATTTCCTATTTTTTTTGCTAAGTTTGTATTTTCTGCAGTGAATGGGATACCTAAAATGCCAGCAACATTTGGTTTCCATTCCCCCCAAAGAGACATTTGTCTCCAGACTAATAAATCTGAATGTGCAGCCTGGTAGAAAAAAAAATGGTGCCAACACGACCTGTTTAAGTCTCCTGTGTCTCAGTTTTCCTGTTTGAGGAACAAACTTTCCATTATAGGGTTTTGTAGAGTTGAAAAATGACAGGTTTTGTATCAGTTAGGGGTTCCAAATCAATACATCCACCGAAAAGACACAGGCAAGGAACTATTTCTTGTACAAATGAAAATAATTTTATAAAGGATCTGTCACCAAGATGGTTTGGATGGTTTTGCCTCAGTAAAATTCTGGCTGTTGAACTCTTTCCTCTTGAAATACCTCGACAGCAGCTAGTTAAATACTGTGACTTTATATGGCGCTTTTATTTACAATGTGCCGTTATCTTTAACAGCATCTATTTATAATGATCTCTATGAGATAATAAACAGTGCTATCTTATTAACAGGGACCTCAGGGTTCAGCCAGCAGCACGAGGAGCCTGCCAAAAGAGCTAGGTGGCCTTCTACGCAGAGCAGCGCAGCTGATGGTAATTTTTATGTCCCCTTATTGCGGTGTTCTTATTCAAATAAATATGCATTAAAGGTGCGAAAAGAAGTTTATTGATGTGTGCACAAACCTGTGAGCATTCAGGGTACTCCAGAAGGGGGACGGTGCCACTAAACCTTTCCCACCAGGCAGCTCCATAAGAGGTAAACCAATAAGAAAACTTAGATATTTAATGAGAAAAAAAAATTTATATTATTTCCCTGAGAAATCTCACCTCCCCTGTAGCCACCCAAGGGGGAGGAAGCATAGTCCTCCACCTTCCCAGTCCTGAGCCTGGGAGATTTTGGCACTGAGGAGAGCAAGGATGAGCTCTGCCACATCACAGGCATCGGGGCCAGAGCCCATCTCTACACTAAAGCTTTTTGAAATTATAAAATAACAAGAAAGACGCCTTTCTGCTAAGACGTAGCCCACTCAGGACAAGGAAGCTCCTCACTTCGACACCAGTGATCTGCTGTGAATGCTGCCACATTTCAAAGGTCAGATAGAGGCAGCACCCATGAGGAGTGACTATTTTTGGTGTGATTTCCATGCTTTTGAGGCTGGGAGGGGTTCTGCCTACACTGTGGCTGTTGCCCACCTTCCCTGGCGCTGGGTCCACCCCAGATGAAAGAGAGTTTGGGAAGCGGATCGAGCCCCTGGGGCAGCGGCTGTGACAGATGGAGGCATGGGTTGAAAACCAGTCTGCGGCAGACAGCGATCCCTGTGTTAAGCCAAGCAGAGGGTTCCCCAGGCTGCCTGCACGAACAAATCCCTTTTCATGCAAATGCCAGCCCAGAAAGATCAGTGCCCCCCACCAGGGAAAAGCCCGTCCTGTTCCAGTGCCCAACAGATGGCACGTCCCACCAGAAGGTTTTCCATTCCTTTCATCATGTTATTTATTGCTTAGTTCCATTCGCGGTGGAAGAGATGGTTTTACCCAACATCTTCCATTTTCGAAGCCAAACAAGCCGCTCTAAATGCCTCCTGTCACTGCTGGGGTTTGTGCACGTTGGATGTTTGACATCAGGAACCATGGCTGTAAGCGGTGGTAAGGTGACTGTATGGCACAGGAAATGGTGTTTTAATTACAGCCCTCATTCAGCCATGGACAAGCACTTTGGATCTGCTGCTCTTCAAAGTCAACAAGCCCAAACCTTCAGGACACCTCCCTATATCACACAGCACCTTTCATACAGCACTGTCCTTAACATCGAGGTCACCTGGGAAGCAAGACGTAAGCGTCCCACTGAAATGCTGGTCCTGCTTAAAGAGCTAGAAATTTCCAGCCTAAATTTCCAAGCAAATAGTTTATCCTGAAGCAAGTCTGGCAAAAGTAAGGGTAGTCATGGGACAAAGCAGCCTGGGGAGGACATTGCAGACAGGGCACAGGAAGGATTATGTTCTGTGTTTCTTCTCAGAGATAACACAAGAGTATTATCTGCACTGTAAAATAAATGATAGCTTGGAGAAATATGCAGCGAGCTCCTGGCTCCCAGGACTGCCTGCGGGGATTTATGGCAGTGTGTTTCTGTGCTGGACAGCAAGTCCCAGCACTCAGCTGGATCTGCCCACCATGCAACAGCCCTCCAAGGGGGGTTTGATGTGATCCAAATGGCCACTTAGAAGAAAAGTCCCAGCCTGTAAAGGTCTCTGCGTAAACAACGTGGGAGTCCTCAAAGTGGGATGTACAACAGGGTGTATGATGCTCAGGAACACCTGAGACCTGCCATGTGGGATGCTACTGAAGGACAAAGTGTTTCTGGGAGTGATCCCTAATAAAAACTGAACCTTCTGTTCCTGAGGACACCATGGTCTTTTTCTCAAGAGGATGTGTATGAATATTAACATATTACAGATTAATCCCATTTTCTAAACTTCTTAAGATGAGTTCAGTCCTCTCCAGCTCTATAGTGGAAATCTATTAAAAAAAATATATATTTGAAAACCTGAATTTTCAGTTGCAAAGCATCAATGAAAGCAGGCTGGGAAGGGTGGCCAGCTCCAGCACATCATCTCAGAGGTGGTGGGATGGGTTTGCTGAAATGTTTGGTACTTCCAGGGGGTTGAGACTATGCCTTGGGAACCCATGAAGCACAAGATGTTAAGATGAAGACTTTTTAAAGATGGGCTTGAGGGGGATTTATTACCCTGGAGACTTCACTAAGCCTTTCCATAGGTTTCCCCGCAGTTCACATAACAACGGAGTCCTAATTCACAGCCCAGCACTAAAAACTTGGACTTCCCTCAAAGAAAATGGAGGAGAGAAAAAAGATATCAAAGAGATCAGAACTGTGTTTGCATTAACAGCAAAAATCAGATGGTGGCAAGGTCCTCTGAAGAAAAAAGGCTTCGATCTTTTCCTTTTACTGGTGTCCAACCTGTAAGAATTAACATGTCAACATCTCCAAGAAAATATTCTCTCCATGACCTTCCTATTCTCCCCTCAACTGGAGGCTGCTGCTCATCAGAAAAATGTTTTCTCTATGTTATTTCACATGATAAATTCGTAGAAAAAGCCAGTATGTTAAGACAGTATGAATTGTTTTGCTGTATAGAATCACCTATTAAAAATACTTTGATTCAGGGGCTAAAAAGATCTAAATTCCCCCTACAAACCCTCTCTCCTCTGCCACATGCAGCCCTGAAATCCTTTTGCTCCAAGACTTGAAATATTAATTCTTTTGGGAGTGGGAGGTAAGTTTATAATGTGTCTGAAAGGACACTTTTCATCTCCTAGCCAGTGGTATCTATTTATTTATTTTTTTTCAAATGAGACTCCAGCTGAAGACTAACACTTGACTTTAGCAACCGCTGAGGAAAACTTATTAGCGGGGTGATATATAGGATCCTTTTACTTCACAGATGGGCTCTCCCTAGTTCAAAAGAAAACGAGGTCTCAAGTAGCCTGTTCTTAAAAAAATAATAAAGCTTGACTTCAGAACAATGGTATGTGCCCTTAGGGCTGCTTTCCAGATCGTGAGGGGGTCAGGGAGAGGCAGAAGATATGCCCTGAAATACACGGGTGAGCCCTGCCCCTGCGAGCACCGCCAGGCACCTTTGGCAAAAAGGCTGAAGATCTGCTCGAAATCACAGCAGCTGATGGTATTTGGCCATTGCTCCCAGCGGGAATAAATCCTTACAGGCTGGAATCAGCTTTATTCTGACCTAGCATAAGTACCCTACGCCTACATTCCCCTGCGCTGCAGATTTTGGAGTCCTAAGACTTGACACAAAAATTACCAGATTACTGATGAACCTACTTAGCAGAAGGCTATGGGTCACCATTCTATTCCTAGGAAAAAAGCAAGCCAAAGATCTTTGTCCCTTGGTTTCAAGCCCGTAGCCTCTGCTGGGGCTGGAGAATTTGCACGCTTGCTGGGGGAATGTCAGACTGTGCGTAGAGCAAGGGGATGGAATGACGAGCTTTGCTATTCTTCACAGGTTAGGAGTGTTGGCAGCAAGCAACTCAGAAATTCAACATTTCTGCTATAGTGTAATAACACTGTCTATTAATGATAAGGGTAAGTTATACTCACTCTTATCTTATAAAGGGTAAGTTTATTTATCTGTACGAAATAGCCATTTTAATAAACGGCAAATCATTTTTATAGAGACCAGCAGCTTGTTTATAACCCCAGTTTATAACTAGCTATAAAAGTTCAGATTGACATGTTTTAGCTGATGTTTGACACATTCTAGTCATGTTTGCAATTTTGTTATAAAAATCTCTTAAATATTTATTTGCCATTTATAAGTCATTTACAAAGGGAAGCATTACTATAAAATACAACTATGGCATACAGATTTCTGATACCTGAATAATTTATTTGCACTCCATTCTAATTTCTAAATTAAGTTGCTCTACTTTTTTTCCCTTCTTAATTAATTTTTTCTTTATTATTTTTAATTATATTCTGTATTATTTTTTCTTTTTTAATGACAGAGTCCCCAGTGTGAAAGGATCAGTGCCACATTTAAGGTCTGGAGTACCTGTGGTTTTGTGCCAATATCGTTGGTTATGGATGTGCACATTTTAACAATACTGCTATAAAACCAAGCCTTAATGTGCTGTGACCAGTTTACAGGGTAAAAAGAAAGACTTTAATCCCCCTGATTAGCACCAGTTCAAGCTCCAGGTCACATCACACCATTGCAGCATCTCTTCTTTCTCTCCCCAACCTCTGCCAACCCAGCGCTGCATTTGCAAGCTCGCCGTGTCTGTGCTATTTTACACGTATCTTACACCAGAACAGCTTGCTGTAGGATGAGAAGATATTTACCATCCAGCCCCAGAGAAATCTGTCCTAATGGACTTCCCAAGGGCTGCCCTTTCACTTCTCTCCCCTCTCCCTGGATGCCAAGATGGACCTCCCAGGGAGCATCCTCCCAGTACATCCCCCAGTGCTGGAGGGAGATGGTGTGCTGGATCTCACTGTACCTGAAAGGTTGACTCTACCTCTAATATATAAATATATTAAATATATCTAACATATAAAAGTATCAGCTCAGTCTTTTTGTCTTCCATTCTGCCTGTAAATACAGTGATGTTGTATACTTTGACGCCTAGAAAAGCCGTTTTTCCCTTCTATCCCCTCCCCATGGAAAAAAAGGGCAAAAATAGGCAAGAGAAGAAAAAATAAAGAAACAGGACAAGGAAAGGCAGAGGAGTGTGGCTACTGAGTCTAAGAATGTAAATCAGACAGAAAGTTCCTGTCCAGACCTGGGAACAGAACAGAGGAGAGGAATTTCCACTAGATATATTTGTTCTTTGCAAAGATCCCAACATTTCCAGTGGCTTTCTCAAACAGTTCAATTTCTGAAGAGTTTTGAAAAATGCCAGGGACACAAACAATTCCTAGTGATCTTCTTGTGCTATTTACCTCCTGTGGGTAACACTACAAATCCTCCTGCTCCCATCCTGTACTGTTGCAGGGAATTTGACCCATCTCTCTCTAAGTAGAAACATTCCAAATGTAAATTCTTCAAGATTCTTCAGATTTGATGAGCTCAGGCTGCACGGTGACCTGCCCTGTCTGCAACGATCCCAAAAACAAGAGGGTGAAAAATGACTTTTTTTCCCAGGAAAATATAAATTTGAAACAAAAATTCACATTCTGATAACAACATAAATAATTTTTTCCCATAACTTGGATCTCAAATCTATCCATAGAGGTGTAGGTTGTGTTGTTACAGGGGAGAATGGATAACAGGTATTTGGAAGGACGCAGCTACACCAGGGTGCAGGTTTGGCTTGCTGTGGAGATGAGGATGGAAAAGGATGTTAGGATACTGAAACCGTCCAGGGGGTATAGAGGGATGTGCAAAGTACAGAGCGCTCCCACAGAACAGCAAACCAACACGCACCCTCAACACGCACACCAGGACATCTCTAGGAGGTTTTTGAAGATTGCTGCAGAGCTCTTGAAACTACTTTTCACTTAACCCTGCCAAGAGAGCCAACACCCCCAATAACCTCTGATTTAATACTGCCCTGATTGAAGTCAATGGTAAATTTCTTGGTGCTTGTAGTGGAGTTCATGACTCTGTAAGTACACAGGGCTCAGAATTACAGAAAGAGCAATTTCAATAAAAATGTCTAAAATACATTCTCTACATTGTCAAGGCTATAATCTTGGTGTCTTCCAGAGCTGTAAGTGGTTAGGAAAGCTAAAGAATTTACCCAGGACCAAATCTGACCCCTTGTAAGTCTCTAGTGAGCGCAGGGTAGGGTGCAAACACCACATGTGAAAGCAGCGGAGGTATTTCACTGTGTATAGCCTGTTCTTAAACTTCTGCAAATTATCAGTGCTATGAAAAGCTCTTTGTGCGCTAGAAAGTCTAAGTGAGAAGTATATTCTTCCTGAATTATTTAGCCTAGAACTAATAATAACAATAACAATAAAAATAAACCTAAAAAAAAAAAAAAAAGAGAATGGCTGCTAAGCTCTGTAATCAATTCTTCCCTCATTGTAAATCTTGTGTGGTCTCATTTCTCTTCGGCGTAGAAACAGGAAATGTTGTTTTCAAAGGAATCGTTACAAGGGACCCCTTTGTTATTTGTCCGTGCAAGGCTTTACACAACGAGGCCTTAATCCTGGATTAAGTAGGTGCTACTGTAACACAGTAACTAATTACACCGTGTGTGGGAGCTTTATTATTGATGAGCATTACGATAGTAAAAATAACAATATTAGTTAGGGTTTATTGAGTAGAAGAGCTCCACCTCGGAAGGGGTTTCTCAGGAACTCCAGCCGTGTGGCTTCTGAGCAGTTACAGGGGCAAAAAGAGAAAATTAACGTCCGGTGACATACCATGAACCCCGTGGCTGCTGTTTCTGCTTTTCTTCTGGAATTTCACTTAAAAGTTCTGCATTGGTCACATCATGCTCTGGAGAAGACAAATCTGCAGTGGCTGCTTGTCCTGGTGTCTGGAAGGATAAATTTGTACGGAAATTTTCTGGTCCAGATGGGATGGGAGAGCTCCAGAGCTGAGCTCACCTCTCTAATTCTCTTCTAAACCTGGGAAAGGGATGTTCAGGGCTTCCCCCAGTGGAACATTAAATATTTGAATCTTTCTCCCTAATAAACTGCTTTCCTAATAAACTGCTGCCATATGTAAATGCTGACTGTTCACTGACTCTCAATACCCACCCGGAGCTGCTACCCTTAGTACACGACACATACTCACATCACTATAAAAAGTAGCAGACTGTGTCCCTTTAATAAATTACACCATAAATTTTACAGACTTTGCCCCAGTGACTTTTTAAACCTCGCTTCAGCTATGCAACCATCATCTTGCAATAGGAAACATCCTTCAAATGTTTAGGTTAGAGGAACAGAATTTAATCCACTCAAGTTATTTTAAAGTGTAATAAATAAATAAAAATGTACCCTCTCTTCAGGATGAAATACGATACACACAAAAGGGAGACAAGCAGCTTTGATAGCTGATAATAAGGGTCAGTATTTCATTTTCATTTTGTTCAGCATCTGGTTTTTGTCCTAAAAAACTAGTATCTGTGACATTGACAAATTAACTTTAAAAAGTGAAGTACTGGAAAAGTTGTTTTGTCCTGAAATCTTCTAGTCTGAGAATTAAGAAGAAAAAAAAATCAACTTATTTCAATACTGATAGGAGCTCCCAGACAGAATGAGACTCTCAGTAAATGTCAGTGCTCAGGACCTGAAGAAGAGGAGAAATAGAAAGCTTCAAATTCAAATGACAGCTCCTCCGTGGTCTCCTTCTGTGATCTTCTTTGTGCCCTTCTGTGAGTCCCATAGTAGGTGACCAAATATTGAATTTCTGCCAATATGGTGACAAACTCTGGGGCTGGGGATGAGCCTATTCTGCCTTGCGTGACTGCTACCATGAGTGCTTATAGCGATGGCCATGGTACTAGAAAGCCTTGGTTGGTCTTCACCTTGGAGAAGCAGGCGATTGTGCTGACTCCAGAGGCAGATGGAAAATTAATCAGCTTATGGAAACAAACCTATGGAAACCAAGACCCAGTGGCACTGAAAGGAACAGTCTTCACAATAAAAATGACTGGCAGATCCAAAGTAGCATTGACATCAGGATTCATAGGTCAAATTGAAGTTTCAGAAAAGCAGGAGGTGTTCCCATTTAGAGAAGCCTGAAGCTGGCCGTGATTCTTGAGCTCTGGAGGTAAGCACAAGCTCTTCAGCCATTCGGGAGTGGACACCACTATTTTTGTGGCTTTCAATTTTGTACTCAATCCTGCTTTGCATTCTGCTGTGGTTTCAAGGGTAAGGTTTCTGGGCATGGGTCCCAAGACAAGGGGATGCTAATTGCTATTTGGGATTGGAGGGAAGGAGAAGGAAAAAATACCACTGCCCACACAAACATGTATGTGAGCACCACCCCCCTGCACCGAGCATGGCACCTCCATAGCCATCCAGGGTTTTTCCACTTTTTTTTCATAGGTTTTGACCATTCTTAACAATTATATTTCTAAAATGGTGTAATTGACAATGGGTTTGCCTGTATTTTAATAAATACAGTTCAGCAATTTTATTTTTTTTCCCCCAAGAAGAAATGAAGACTGAAAAGTTTATTTTAGGAAGATGCAACACCCAAGAGCAAGCAGAAGACATGTTAAGGTCGCTCATAGTTGTTTCCATAATAAAAATCTAAGAAAAACCACAAATAAATCAAGAAAAACCCTTGAAAAGACAAGAAAATTGGAGAAATTGCTATTAGTGAGAGATTGAGAAGCATGTGGGGTACTAACAGTGAGACAATTCTACAGCAGAAAAAATGAGAAACTTGAGCAGCCTGACTTTGCCTTGCTTGCTTCTAGCCAGCACTCTGAAGGACTATCAAAAAATAGCTCTGAAGATCACATAAAGAACATTAGCAGACCTGGGATGGAAAAGTGATCCTGAGTGACACAGTAGTACCCAGCCGTGCTCATACACCGATGCTGCAAGCTGTGATTAGCTTCAACTCCGCTCTACACCACCTCTCTCTTCTGAAAAGCCCAGAGACCTTCAATATTGGTCTTGGGACTTTTTGCTTTAGCAGAATAAAGGGGCCCCACCTTGGGCTCTAGATCTGGCCTCTGACATAGCGGGGTTAATCCTGACTTGGGAGGATTCATTAATTTCATGCACCTTTGTTTACCTTGAGAATGAGCTCCCTTTGAGTCCCGCACTGTGCTTTTGACTGTCCTTTCTGCACGCTGTACACAGTAGTTGGACATGGTCCGTAGACCTCTGTCGTTGTTATTTTTCATCAGGAAGATGGCTTTTAGCTGCAGGGGTAAGCCTCACTCCATGCTGGGCAAATGTTGGGTGGAAAAATATTTCACAATAGGAAACAAGTTGGAATAAGTCAGAAAAGAGGAAGTCGACCAATCCACGGTGCTGTTTGGTCTCGGTGTAATATTTCAAAGTTCCCTGTTTTGAAATTATTAGACCACCAAAAAAGTGAGAGGCTGCCAAAAATTACTGTAAAAGGTAATAATTGTTAATAACTTGGCATCTGCTTGCTCATTTGAGCTGCATGGTTTTGGCATTCATTAAAGACAACATTGTAAGCAAATAAAAGAGCAACTGCCTGGCACATAAAATTTTTAACCACATCATAACTAAATATTAAATGTGAGTTTTTAATTCGATTTATAGTTTAAATAAGAATCTTTGCAGTAACTTTTAAAAAAGGGAGAAAAAGAAGAGTCAACCCCATCAACAGACAGTCATAACAAGATTTTAAATAAATAATTGCAGTGTCCTTGACCTTGAAGTGATTCTTTTTCTGAATTAGCACAGGAATTTAATTAAAGCTTCAGAAAAAGCTTTCATTTTAGATTTGAGTTACCAAATATTTAGAGATTCAGGACCCATGCAAGCCAATGGAAACATTCCTGCTCATTTCAGTGAGCTTTGGATCAGGCCCCACATGACTTTGGGTATCTCATTTCATAGGATGGACTCAAGGTCACTGCAGGAGAAAATGTTCTCCTTTAACCCAACGTTATCTGCGGTCATACATACCAGGGACCGTGAAGGCAGTTGCATAGATGGACAAGCCAGAGAAGAGCAAAAGGAGAGCCACCTTCATTGATCTAGCCCTGCTATTATTCTGCAGTGGTTCCAGGTGATTATGTGAGGCTCTGAGGTCTCTTTTTCTGCCCTTTCCAACAGCTGAGGCCATTTTGACCTGTTAACAAGTCGATAAATCTCCCTACCAGCCCCTGCCAGAGCTGCAGCTTGTTCCTGCTAATGAGCCTCCATCTCCCGACTCTTTCCAGCAGAGTTGTAGGAGTTACAGCTCTAGAGGGTTAGAGATTCATCCAAAGGTCACTGAAGTCAGGGGACACCTTTTCTATTGACTTCAGTGGGCTTTGGACCAGGTTCTTAGTCACCATTCACAAGTCAGCATTTACCAGAAGTGATATGTGAGGCCTCCAGCTATTTCCTGTTCCCAGTATAGGGTAAGTGGTGATAGCTGGGGTGTCATCCAGTGGTTACAGCTGGTGTTTCTGACCTCTGCATGAGCTTCTCCATCCCCATCCAGCATGTCCAGGGCTCTGCACTGCATGACCCAGTATGCAGGAGGGAGGGGACCAGGCTGCAGGAATACATCTGTCCTTACTCATCCCCCTTTTATCATGATCCTGAGCAGAGGATAACTTTAGGGAGCTAAAAAAAACCCAAACCATCAAACAAAAAAACCTGTCTCTGTAAGGTGCTGGTGAAATTCATGCCCACTTTCTCAGGTCAGGTTCCCAATGAAGCAGATGAAAACTTTGCTTGAGTCAGGACAAAATAAGGATGAGCTGGGAAAGAAGCCCTCAGTCCCGGCAGCATCATCTTTCAAAAGAAATTTCTGCACACTCAAAAGGATCAATGTCGTCCTCTTTTTGTTCAACAGAGGCCTGGTTTATTACACAGCTTTTGTTTTTATTAGTGAAATACACTAAACTGGTTTCTCAAGACTTGCCAAACAGCTTAAAATGTAATACCATTAAATTTGAGGTCCTACTGGGAAAAGTAATGCAAACTTAATTAAAGTTAACCAGAGTTTTCTCTTTCTGCAGCCCCCTGTTCCGCTGGGTTGGAGCGGGCTCGTAAAGCACTTGCTTGGTGCGGTGGCAGTGCTCGGGCTGGAAAGGGTGATGCAATTTGACAAGGACTGCTGGGGGAGAGACGACAAGAAGAGAAAGGAACAAGCAACAGAAATAGCTGGGAAAGAAAAGGAAATGACTGTTCTCTTCCTCTGGTGTGAACCATCCCAATTTCCATCTTGAGCTTCACAGCGTCCCCCCAGTTTTTTCAGGGATGGGGACTGGGAGACAGTGAGGTGTCTCCAAAGAGGGCTTGGACTCCAGCAAACAGCTACAAGGGTTGACTATTAATCTTTGCAATATAATCTTTGTAATATTTCTTTTGTAGCTTCTTACTGTTTCTACCTTCTGCCTCCCAAGATGTCCACATCACTTCCTTGGGATGTCTCCTCTGCACGTGGCAGGAGCCTGGCAGGCAGCAGGCAGAGATTTAAGGGTTCAAGAGGAAGGATGAGTTTTGCCTACAAGAGCTGTGACCTTGCACCCCCAGTAAGTGAGCGTGGTATTTGGAGGGGATGCACTGATTACATCTCCATGTTTCAAGTCAGAAATAAAGCTTGTATCCCAGCTCCTGACAAAGGATTACATATCCCCTGGTGTTTTAGGGTGAGGGTGAAAATATGGCACCTGATGTTTGGCCGGATGCCAACATGAGTAATTTTGTATTTTCCCCATCAGATATTTGCCTGTTGGTTTGTGCTGGATGTTCATCCTAGGACTTACTCAAAAAGCTGCTGTGCTCCACTCCAGAGCTGAAGCATTTCAGTGGGGCATGAAAAAAAAAAAAAAAAAGGTTAAATTCCTCTAGAGATGAACTGACCTGTAATCAGACAGATTTCTGTAAAAAGTCTCCCCCCAGATGCCATCTTTTTCCACTTGGCATGTGTCGATCAGAAGAGGGTTGAAATTTGGCAGCAGCGCTGAGCCATGCGATGGGAAGAAGAAGGCACCACAACAGACCGGTCAAAAAGTCCAGGATGCCGTTAGCCACCACGGCTACAGCAGGCTAGAAAGCAGCAGCAGGAGACCCTGGGAAGATGCAAGTCATTTTGTGAGGGGTTGTTCTGGGATTTTAACTCATCCTGTTCCTCCATCTATTGTCAGTCTGCTGAGCAAAGCTCGCTTCTGCCTCGATGTGCTTTCTGTCGTCTGAATTAGTTGGTTATATATAGTGTTATGAGCAGCACTGGCAAAAAAAAAAGAGTGAAAAATTTCCATAATAAGTACGTTTTTAAAAGATAACCTGTGCATGTGTCTGCTCTTCATCACCAGCATGAGGAATGAGTTTCCAAGCCATGTATCCTGCAAGGCAACAGGTAGTGATGATGATGTATGGAAAGTTTCACCTATAAGTTATTGATTAGAGTTCTGCTTCTCAGGTCAGAAAAAAATGAAGTTTTCCTGTGATCTGTTTGTCCAGCTAAAATTCCATGAATTTTGAAAAATATTTTTAAACTGTTTTTTTTAACTTAGTGGGGAAAATTAATTATTTAACTTAAGCAAGAAGAATGCAGAAAATAAGCAAACAGACATGGAGGTGACTTTCAGTGATGGGTCACATAACATCTTTTAATTTTTATAATCATTTTTTTTATTGTTACCCATTATAGCAGATACCTGGAATAGCTCTGACCAGTAATTTCCCAGCCATCATCAATTCTCAGCTAAAATTTGAAGGTCTAAAAATATGCATCTTTGCATTTACAGAGAGTCTGGAATACCACACTGCAGAGCAAGAGCTCCACTGCTGCTGGGGCTGAGATTTTTTTTTTAATTGATCTGATGGAAAGCAAAATGATGTGGCCTCAGACAACGCATTCAGTCTCTTCTTTCTCTCCCAAATTGTAAATTAACTCTGCTCTATTCCCTAGAGGTGGGGAAAGAGGTTGGCTTCAGCTTGGAAAGTATCTGGATGCTATTGAAATGAGGGTATAAATAAAGGTGAAATATTTATTCCATGTAGGCAGAAAATATTCTGGGATTAATTTCTTGTGGAGAATTCATGAGACTTTTTTTTTTCCTTGCTGCCACCTCATGGAAACCCGCGATATCAGCAGTGATGACTTGTTTTCGTTCTAATCCCCGCAGCACTTAGACATGAGCCCTATGGAGAGCACCGCACGGTATCCATGTGTTGATAAGAGGGACAAGAATAGCATTTTGGTCCTTGGAGAATTAATTTATTTTCTAAAAAAAAAAGTTATCACTTTCCCTTTTATCCAAGCATGGGTAATGCCAGACACGACCAGGACTGAAAAGCCACATGTCCCTGTCCACAGGGGGACTTCCTGACCAGAAACGAGCAGTGGGACATCTCTTTCTTTCCACTACCCCTAGAGAACAACAATTTTTTTTGGGAGCAAACTACGCCTACATGGAAAGTTCCCATTTCCTCCTCAAAACAACCAAAAAAAAAAAAATTCAAAAAAATAAGGCTCTTGTCTCCTGTGTTCCACGGCTGGGGCAGGTTCCCGGTTGCGCTATACTGTGGCCCTTGCCTTGGCCGGGTGCCCAAAACTCCCGTCTGTTTTCCAGACAGGAAATATGAATCAAAATAACATGACATAAAAACAGTAATTAGCTTTTGTGTGTGAGGCTGCTAAGGCCTTAATGAGGAACAGGCTTGTAATAAAACTCTTGGCTCCTCACTCCAGAACTGACTCTCTCACTCGCTCTCCTTTTCAGTTCATCATTTATTTTCTTGTCGGGAGAAGTGAGGAGAGAAAGAGACACTAGCTGTAAATTGATCTTCCCCACGCCAGCTTAATTATCAGGGAGTCTATAAATGTTTTGACAGTTTTTTCCATTTGTTTTGGGGATATTTCTCTCCCACCCACAATGCTCATCTTTCCCCGTGATGCCTTTCATGGCATCTTAAGAACTCTGGCTTGAGCAACAGCCAAGTTTTTAACGAAAGTGTGGGATCCTACGGGTCACCTGGGGCCACCACACTTGTCCAGGGATATTTTCTGGATAGTTGCTCCATCAAAAGACCCAGGGCAGTTGGGGTGTCTCCAAGCATCCTTGTGTCTTTGAGCAGAGTGAAGGATGTTGTGGAGCAGCAGGTCCTCCACAAGCCAAGGGACCTGTAGCAGCATCAGTTGGTCACCTCATCCAGCACTCGTTGCATGGAAACCTGTGATCTCAAAAGGCAAATATCGACTCCAACTCCTTGGGTACACCACCCTTTTCACTATGAGGGTGGTGAGGCAGTGGCCCAGGTTGCCCAGAGAAGCTGTGGATGTCCCATCCCTGGAGGTGTTCAAGGCCAGGCTGGATGAGGCTTTGAGCAACCTGGGCTGGTGGGAGGTGTCCCTGCCCATGGCAGCGGGGTTGGAACTTGATGATCTTTAAGGTCCTTTCCAACCCAAACCATTCTATGATTCTGTGATTCTATGAATGTGTTTAATTTCTGTAGGAAGAGGCTTCAAGTTGTGGTACTAAGCTCTTGTCTCAAACCTGGCATCATGAACTCAGATTAACACGTGAAACGAGACCTGTCCCAGGAGCAGCGCTACCAAGAGTGCTTGATGGGAGTACTCGAAAGTATGCGGAAGTTTGCAAACTCCTGGAGGTTTTTTCAGCCGTACAACATTTGGTTTATAAAAACAGCTGTGCCTCCTCCCCGGACAGATGTGTCTAGTGACGAGTGATATGATGTTATAACTCTATAGGAGCTAGGGACCACCAAATACCCTGCTGCTCTTGGGCCAAAGTATAAACCCCACTTTGATACAACTGATATAACCAGAACAACATCTCTTTGTATAGACCCTGATAACTTTTCTGTACACCTCTCTGTCTGCACGGCTGTAGGCTCCCCACCAGTTTTAATGAGCTGCAATTTAGAGGTGAAGTCCCTTTACGGTCAGCCTGTTCAAAGCTGCAGAGCACTGGTGCAAGCCAGTTGCATGGTTTCTAGCAATACAAAGTAAAACTTTTCTAGGATCAGTCATCATCCTTGCACATCATGCCCTCTTGGTGGCAGATCTAACGGGCTTCACCAAGTGGGAGGAAAGAAAGAAGGTGTATCCCTGGTTCCAGAGAAAATACATTCTGGGAGACCTCAAAATGTGCTGTAATTTTTAACTCCAAGTGCTGCTGTACGTGATAACATCAGATTAGAGCTAGCAGGAAAAAAAAAAACTTTCCCTGGCAATTTTTCAATGGAAAATGCCATCCAGTTGAAATCAAGACTTCCGATCAGAATATGTTGTTGTCAATGAAGTTTTGTTTCATTTTTTTAAAAAGAATTGTTTTGACTAGATTGAAGTATTGTGTTTGGACCTTGTTGGATTTGATTTTTTGTACTAACTGCCTTTTCTTAGCAAAAGTGATTTAATTTTATGCTTTGAATAAAATATGCTAGAGAGGAAGGTATTTTTTCTGATTTATTCTTGTCAAAACAGGCTCTTTTAATTCATCCCAAACATTTTTTTTAGTGTAGTTGCATAGAAAATGTAGTTATCAAAAGCTTTTTTTTTTTTGATTTGGCACTCAACCAAATTTCGAAATGTCAGAATTTCAAGTGGACTTCCAGTGAAGTTCAACCCGTTCCATGGCGTAAAGCAAGAAGAAAACCCACATAAAACAATCAAATTGATGTAGACATTTATTACTTGTGAGAGTTGTAAAAGCATCACATGGCTTTCTCATAAAAAGTCATAAACCCTATTTACAGTCCCTGCATTATTATTCTAGTAACTAAAACCAGGGACTCTATGAAGTGCATGAGTGTTGAGCTAACTCTCTCCCAACTGGTTTGGAAATGCAGAAAATACTTACTGTTCTCAGAGCACTGGGCTTGTGTTTTACATGTATTTATTTATTGTGTTTACCTCTTACACTTATAGCTTGGCCCCTACCCAAAAGGTCAAGGCTATAATTATTTATGCTTCGTGATAACAAATGCAGAAATTAAATGGGCTAAGTGCACTCATGCTTTTGTGAAAACTAGTGGTGTTTAGGTTACATTTCAGCATTCAATGGGGTTAAATGCTTTAGTAGAAAAAGCTTAACCCTGTATACAATGGAGCATCCAACACGTACAGCCTCAGGCAGTGTGTGTTTGCAGGTGAAATTAATTCAAAATGATCATAAAGTCCGTAAGGCACATAAAAAAAAATTCTACAAAGTTTTGGATCAAGTCCAGGCTTTTCCTATTCAGAAATATATATATAAAAAAATCAGATATTCAGAAAGATTTGTTTGTTGTTCCATGTTCTTAGCTCAGCGAAATCAATGAAAAAAAGGTCAGCTCAAGAGAAAGAGTTTGGTTGTCCCGTTAACCAGCAGTGTTGCTATTGCAAACACATTGTGTTTGGGTGTTGTCATCTCTGGAATACAGCACCGAAGCTTTAGACCCAAGCCAAAGCTTCCCTCAGACTCTCTAATGGGAAGAGCTTTTACATCGCCTGTAAAAATGACACCCTGCTCCTTCCTTCGGGAAAGTTCAAAGCAGCCCCCAAGCAGGATTAGCTGGAGATGTTTGCAGAGTTTTGCTTTATTAAGGGTCTAAGGGAAGGGAAGCCCCACTCCTCGCGTCGGCTTTGAACCTACAAAACTGGGATTTATGGAACATGATCCTCCTGACTGTAAGATAACTGCTAATGTTTTCTTACTTTTATTTTCTCCCATTTATTATCCTTTAGAGAGCCAACAAGTTCATCTAAGAGGGCAAGTGTTCGTCAGGGGAAGATGTCTGTGGAAGGCTCCGTCTCTCCCAGTTTTCCCACTGGTGTCACTGCACTGGCATCAGCACTGCTATACCCAGCTACACCAGCTTTTTATAACCTTGCCGTTGCTATTTTCAACTTCTATACAGGACCCATACACAAGCCCAGGCTCAAAAATGCTTGAATCCAGCCAATTTTTCCCTACAGATCTGGGAACCTGTGTCTATTCACTGAGCCCAGCCAGCGGCTTCCAGAATCCAAAACTCAGCTCAGACCAATGTCTCAAAAAAAAAATAAAAATTATTGGAGGGCTACCCTAGGCATCACCACTCTCCCATGGATGCAGCACAGCTACCCCATGCCAGCTCATCTCACCTGAGAGTACCCCAATAATAGCTTGCAAAGAGCTGATAAAATTGTTTTGCTGGCAGTTAGGAAGGATTAAAATATCTGAGCCATGCAAAGGAAACACTTAGGTTTTAAAAAATGGTTGAACCCATAGTGGAGCTCCCTTCTCGGAGAGGAGATGCCTCTTGAGTTGCAAGTTGCATGTATTGCTTTTCCATCCACTTGGAGAAATTCAGAGACAACCGTGCCCTGTCTTCCCACGCTCTTGTGCCTGCCCGCAGCACTCCCCGACTCCTGTACGTGCTCGAAAGACACATAGTATTAGTCTTTATGATTCAATTATTCTGCGGTAGAGCTTGGACGTGTGCAATATATCGAAAGCCTTTGGGAGACCATCAAAATTTAATAGGGAAAGTATGGCATTTTTTAATTTTTACTTCCAACCCTTGCTGTCAAATGATTTGTTTGCTATTTTTATAAACACACTACGGAACCGCTGGGGAGGTATGGGGACAAGAATAAACCGAGCTGACTAATCCAGTCACAAAACATAAGGATGGATTAACCCCTCAAGTACCACTCATTGGGATTTTCAGATGTTCAAGAATAACAACCAGGTCCGACTGGCATCCTGCGGCAGAAAACAGCCTTTCCCTGGGCAGCAGGGCATGGTGAGGTAAGACCAGCGGGTACCTTGTTTGGTATCTCAGATACCCTAGTTGTGATGTTTGTGGTTAACTGTCCATATGGACAGTATTTTGTAGGCAATTATTCTGCAGCCTTGGCTCTGCTCTCACTCTGGGTTCCTCAGAAATAATACTGGACATGGAGATGTTTCCTTTTTATGCCCTTTCTACTGCTGGCACTTCCTTTCCTCCATACTCTTGACCTCCTCTTTGACTTGTTTCTCTTGGAATTGCTCATCCAACTCTTCAGTCTCTTCTGCTTCTCCTAGGATTTTTAAGATCACTTATTTAGCATCCTTTATCATCATGTTTGCTAAGGCTTTGGAGCTTGTGCCTTTCTCTTACTCCATATTCCTCCTGCCCTGTCACAAAGTCTCCTCTTATTCTGGACAAATGTCCCAACCTGCTCTTGTCCTCCTTTTCCTTCTTTATTTGTTCCTCCCACTTAGCAGTTGCTCATCAAGTCACACTTGTTCTTTTCCAACCAGCACTACTGAGGTCTTGGCCATCTGCCACACAATAAAACTCACTTCTTTCTAACTCCTCTTCCTCAGGGTCCCATTTCTGCCTCTGTCTTTGCAACCCCTCTGTCAGCACCTGCAAGCTTAAAGTTGTCTTTTAAGCAGCTCTCTGATTTCACACTTGCTCTACCTACTTAGACTCTCTCCACTGCCATCTGGCAGGGGTGATGTGCAAGCCAGAACTTTTTTTTTATATTGAGATACAAAAGTCCACCCCCTCACCGCCTTGTGACTTTTTCCTTTGAAATGCAAAGGCACTAGTCCACTTTTCCTTTCCCTCGACTTCTCTTCTATGCTTGGGACAAGTAGTATTCCTGTACCGAACACTCAGCACTTCCTCCTTTTCCCTCTTACTCCATTCAACTCACGAGGAATTTGCTACACACTTCCTTTTTGGAAGTCCAAAAGCTACACAACAGTAATGTAGCGTTGGACTTGTCATAGGTTGGCAGCAATGAAATGCCTCTTAGTATTCGGTAGGTCTCACTGGCTGCTTTAACACCACCTGTTCTCCAACCCGCTCTACTTATATACCACGATTTATTTTTGTACTAATGGCAAAATACACTGAAAAATAAATCGTGTTTTTTTCATCTAGAGTTATTTCCTTAAAAAGATGGCCTTGGAAGAGAACCCTAAGTGGGTCCTTACTATGAATCACTGTCTGCAAAGAGTCTGTGGCTCCAGCTGCAAACCCCGGTGTGCGAAGAGGAGGTGTTCCTGCATGTGTGCATTTGTATAGGCGGAGAAACTTTGGCGTTTGCATCTGCCTTTAATTCAAGAAAAGGGCAAAAAAAGAAGCAATATCACTTTACACAGACGGGAGACAGTTCCAAACCATGTTACATTTTGGACGATAATGGTTTTGAAAGATGACTCATTCGAGCTTGTCAAAGTAGCCATTACATTTGCATAGCTTTCATGGGAAGTGTTTAAGCCAGCACAGAAAATTAAAAAAATAACACATATCTACTGAAAGCAATTTAAATAGGATTGTTCTTTACCTTTCATCCTTAGCACTCAGACTGTCTTTGCTTCCCATCAGAAAGGCAAAGAGACAGGTACACAAGTCTCCCAAATGTCTCCTTCTTTGGAGCACGTTGGAAATTTGAAAACATTTTGGCAAACTTCGTTTAGTGTTACGTGTATGTAACTAAATAGCAGCTTTCTGACAAAGAAGTTTTTTCAGGGCACAAGCATGTTGATTGTCTGATTGCTCAGACACTTGTACAATATTCTTTACACATCCAAGCTGTAGCATCAGGTCTTGGAGCCGTGAGTCCAGGCTCTGCAATCAATCTAGAAACTATCCGCCCCAGTGGACCCCAGCTTGCTGCCAAGGCTGAAGTTAAAGAGTTTGGGGTTTTTTAAAGCCAGATGTCTCTGTAATCCTTGATTCCTGTTAACCTCTTCACTCAAGTGTCTTTGGAATGATGAGGGAGGTTTTCCTAACCAGGATGACAAACTGACAAGAATGGGGCCACATGAAAAGTGGACCCTGGGGGAGGTCCCGCTGAGTTCTCTCACTCAAGTTGGAACATTAACACGTGGATCCAGATCAGTCAGTCCTTTCTGCAAATGCTTGACTTACTGCCTCAGAATGATCCTTTTTGAAGTCATTCCTGCGTCAGCTCTGGTAGGAGAGATCCCAAGGAGCACTCGCTCGCTGTGAATGGCACATACCCATCGAGTTTCCCTGGATGAGGGTGGGCTGGACCCGGCTCTCAGCCGTCGGTGCGAAGATTCCCAATGACTTGGCTGGAAATCAGCTCAAAGGCTGAGGGTGATGCTTGGCATAGGGGCTGTGCCTCGTGCTATCTGTATGTCTTGTCATGCAAGCCTTAGCTATGGAGTCGATGTCGGAAACCTGTTTTAATTAGCTCCAGTTCCACTCTCAGAGAAACATGAGTCTTGGGACAAGCAGCGGGCAGAAGAAACAGAATTTTTTCATCATGTCTTGGCATCTGTCTCTCTTTCTCTTTTATTTCCAATCTCAATACTCATAGCTGTTTTGTTTTTTTTCTTCTTTTTTTTTTATTTCAACCATGACTCAAAAAGATTAAAGCCTGACGTTACTGCTTAGAAAAAGGGACCGATTCCAACAGGGTGCCCTGCAGAATGCAAGTGGGGAGGAGCAGTGGGTGACTGAAGCTTTTTGAAAAAAATAGCTTTAATACCTCGTGATTACATTGAACACAACATTTTGCCTGAGGATACCAGGGGCTGGATTTTCTCGTTCGCTCACTCCTGCTTGGCAATACTTTTTGTCCATGACTAAACCTCAGAAGGACAACTTGCAGAGCAAGGCAGCAGTTGGAGGCTGCCAGACTGTTAAAGTGTGTAACTTTCTTATTTAATGAAAATCTTGGTCCATTGGAGACTTTTTATTTTATGCATTCATATATATGTAAAATGTCACTCATTTTTACGTCTTTTTAGTGTGGCTGCTTTGCTTAACCTAACACAGAACAAGGTTTGACTGGTTTATGGTAGGAAATCACAAGAAAAATGGACTCTGTGGAAGGAAGGGGTCTGTTCTGGTGGAGCAGGAGACCAAGCAGCCCAGGAGAAGGAGACTGAGCTGTCCCATCCAGCCATCCAACTGGGGCAGTGATCAACCCATGACACAGCCCTACCAAAGACTTCTTGTGTGACCACTACTTGAAAAAAACTTCATGGAGGAGCTCTGGCAAGTTGAGTTCTTTCTGTCTGAGATCTCACTCACCCTTGCAGTGTCTCCTCTCTAATTGCCAGGGATTGCTATCCAAACAGCAAGTGCAGCAAGCATGTTAGCATTGAACAAGGGCAATGCCTCTGGGTTACTCCTTGGTGCAAAGTGGTGATTAATACTCCTCCAGCTGTATCAGTGAGGGTCAAGTGGGAGCTATCGTGCAGCTACAGGGCTGGGGAATGACTCTCAACTCCCTTGCCATCATTCTCTGGCTTGAAGTGCTGGTGTTTAAAAGCTGTCTGTCTCCCCAGTTTATTTCCAGTTCTCCTTCTATAGACTTCTTTACTGCCCCTTTACATTTGCATATAATATTTAATTTACACCTCTCCCTCTACCACAGATCTTCATTTTAGAGACAGAGCTGTAATGAAGTGGCTCTTCTAGAAAAAAAAATACTTGAGCACATGCTAAAGAAATAAGTCACCTCCTGTGAGAGGAGGAAGATTCCTCAGTGAGAGGAAGAAAAACCATTTTTGTAGTTTGCTATAAAAGCAGGCAAAAACGCTGGTGACTCCCAGTGGTATATGGCTCTACCACAAAGGCAGAGTTGTATACTCACCTTGCCCTGGTGCAGGGCTGTTCTGCAGAGCCACGTGCTTTACACAGCTCTGTATCTACTGCAGTCTAAAGTTCACTCCCCCAAATATCCCCTTTGCCCATCAGAATGGCCATCAGTCTAATTCATGTAGTCATGCTATTTAGACCTTAAGCAATTTTTCTCAGCTATGGTTATGTACAAGGTCTAAATATTTTCCTTGTGAAGCACAAACTCCCTTTACCCTTCTGCTTACACACACTCTTGAGAGCTCACACGAGAACCTTTAATCAGCACCATATTTTGAGGAAAGTCTCTTTTCTATTTCTTTCTTTATTTTTTTTTTCAGAAAAACAAGCAGTCTCTGGTCCAAGCTCACATTTTTATTTTCATGTTGTCATTGACACACAAAATCCTGACAAGCCAAGTTGTATTAATTTCCTTGATTGGCACCAAAAGTAAATTTACAGCTCGCATTTCATTTCCAGTCTGATCTTCTGAATTTCAACCCCTTCATGGAGTAAGTACAACCAGAAGAACTTTGCTGACTGTGTTTGCTTAATGAAGACCGGGTTGTTTGACTTATCGGATACTTAGTCTTCCATTTGTTCTTACTTTGCCCCAAAAAGCTGGGATTACAGATCACCTGGGCTGAGGAGGAAAAAAAAAAAAAAAAAACTGAAGAAAAGACTTTTTTTTTTTTTTTCAAGAGAAGAGGGTTTTTCTGTATGTCAGAGAAAACAGACATTGCAGCAACTGTGGGTTTCCTCAGACCCTGGAGATTGTGGTGACCTTTGAGATAGACTGTGGGCCACCAGAAGCTAAATATGCTTACTTCGGTTAGCTTGACATGAGTTATGACTCTGGAATGCTGAGGTCCATGTTCTTGATATATTTAGGTATAACGAAGGGTTATAACATAAAATTAGATCAACAGATTGTTATCTGGCAAAAGGAAGGCTGAGAAATGATACATGCCACAATGTAATGGAGTTACAGTCAAAACCTGGTAGCTCATTTGCCCACAACTACAAAATCTGCAATTTTTTTGAACTTGTTTTCTCAAAAGCTTTCCTTGCTTCCCAGTAGTTCTATGCTGATTTGAAATAGCACAACCCAAAACGCCCATTGAGCCAAGCGGGGACAAGGTGCTGAGCCTGGTCTTCTGTTACCCTATGGTGGCTGGCCTCCAGTTGCTTCCACTTGTCATGACTGCATCCATCTCATCATACTGGCGTGAAGACGATAAAGAAGAAAAATCCTCCCTAATCACCCAATACACTGCAATGTAAGCCAGGACTCTGGTGTTCCAGCCAGTGCTCTAATGTTTAGACTTAAATAAATGCTGGGATTACTCCACTGAAGATTTGTGAATATGAAGAAAACCAATAATTATGTTTTTCTTTGATGTCTTAGGGCGTTAGTGTGGATGAGGTCATTCTGAATCTCTCTCTGGCCTTTCATTTGGACTGTAACCAGTGTCCTCCATAAGCCACCCAAGGATGACCACCATGGTCCCATGCTCCATGAGCAGCCAAGTGTAAGCTGTAAGGGTTGTTTCATTTTACAGCTATGGGAAGCAGAGGTAGGTCTCAGTCTGAATCTGAGGATTATTCTGACTTTTTTAAAATCCGTTTCATATTCATGCCCAACATCTGCTTGGGCTGAACCTTAATAGGAATACATTATTTTGGCTCAGTTAAGGAAGGCGCTGGAGTTTTTCTGAGCAGTTGTGATGGCAATACCTTTCCAAGGAGCACCAATTCTGACCTCACATCTTAGAATTAACACTCTTTTACACAATCCTGATCAGAAGTGTGCACATGGGTGATTTAGAACTTCATGTCAGCAAATCAGACTGTTGCTCTTAATTTTTATTTCATTATGTTTGTCCCAGCACACGCTAGAAACATCAGACATGACTGCAGACACCATTGTGTCAGGTAGTGCAGGCTAAAAAATTGTTTTTTCCTATTTTGTAGTTCAGCTGTACTTATTATGTCGCCTCCAACATCTCCATACCTCTGCAGAAATCCCCAAGAACAAGGCACAGAGCAGCATCACAGCTGGGAAACTTTGTCCTCCTTTTCAGAGGTTTTCATATGAAGAATAATAAGGAAAATATCCCGTGTGCCATACAGAAGTATCCTTCTTGAGCCAGTCATTTTTCAGCAGGAAAAAAGGGAAAAAAAAGCCATCCAGCCTGAGTTCACCTTTTTTTCTGCGGTGCACAGATGTGTCTTTGAATGCAGCAGAGTGTGTTCACCACGCTCAGTTTTGGGGTTTGCTGGAACAAAACCAGATTTTGGCTTCTGGGCAGCAAAACGACAGGAATGGGGGAGCCGAATTTCTTGTCGCAGGCAGAGCTGTGTGACTCTTGTTTGCTCTGGCACGCTGCCCTTTTATTTATATGAACTTGCAGCCGTTTTTCACTGTGCGGGGCCATCCCCTAGAGAGTCTATTTCAGAAAGAAATCTGTCTAAACTTTGATGAAAACTGTCATGTTACCTCCCTCTCCTCATTTACCTTGGGTATATGGGCCATATGAAAAATGCAGCCACCCACTAAATGGTGAGAAGAAATCCATCCACCAATAATAAAACAGTTCAGCGATTTATATTTTTTGCACTTCACATCTCTCCGGGTTGCCACCTACACAAGCCAAGCAGCAGTAAAGCCATTTGCCAGCAAACAAGGTTGGGGCCACCTAATCAACCATTCCTACAGCCATTTGGGCTCCCGGTTTGGCTGGAAAATAAGTTTTCATAAAGTCAACTAAGCAGAGCTACAGCCCAGCAGCCATAAATATGTCCTTGCTGCTGCGGCCATCTGCTGCTGAAGGCCACTGAACAATAGCGATTTTTAGGAAAAAGTTTAGCTTCTTGTTGGTAATACCTCTAATCAACGCCAAGCCAACGGGGAGATCATATGTTGGTTGGTGGGTGGCCTTAATGATTTTACCATGAAAGTAATTCCAGAAATACACGTATCAGGCTCTCCAGCTAATTCTGCAGCTAGATTTGTCATGTATGAACCAATTTAGTAACCAGGCAGTTATCAGTGATGGAGCAACAGCATTCAAGCTACTAAAATTAGCTTGGCGTGAATGCCAGTGTGGTGCCCTTGCTTAAATTCACACTGGAAGCTCCATTTTTACGCCGTTTCTAACATGCCTCCTCCCAGAGAGAAAGCCAAGGAGACACCATGTTCATAAGCTATTGTCTGGAGTCCTTTCCCCCATGATATATGGTCACCTCCCTTATTGCAGAGATGATATTGTGATGTAGAAATGGTTTTTCTACAGATTTCCTGAACTTTTGGAGATTTATAGAAAATTTTGTAGTTCACCTTGAAGATCCATCTTGCTAACATCTGTGGGGTGTCCCCATGGGGACCCAGGCACAAAGGGTGATCATGACATCTAGGATGGCATCTAATCCTGGTTCCAAATGGCTCTCCCATGCCTGCTTTCTGCTCTTCTTTGACCTTTTATTATTCACAGAGTTATCTTTCTCTTACTGTGTTGTCTCCTCAGCCTGTCACTGGCCTGGTCATGTATTAGGGAAAATTAGGAAACCTATTTATTAAAGACACTTTCATGAGCTCCACAAACATGGTAGCTGAGAAAAGAGCAAGAACACCATGAAAAATAAAAGGGTTTATCTCCATTACCCAGGCACATGCTGAACCAAGGGAGCTAGGGCTGAGAAGAGGTGTAAGATCACTGTCATCTACATTTGATTCCACTGTCTGCAAAAGCTCATCTCAACCCAACTCATGAGGAGGACCTGAAATGTGAAGTGAATCCTGAAATACATTTCATGGTCAGTATTATATAAGCAAGGTACCTGATTGTCATGATTCCCCCAAGTGCTGCACCACACCATAAACACAAATATGGGGCCAAAAACTATCCAGTAGCAGGTGTTAACAGACCATGGTGGGCTTTTTCTCATTGGAAAGAGGTTTCTGAGATGGAGCAGCCCTTCAAAACAGCCGCTTCTACCTTCTTGTCCTTACATTTCTAACTTACAGCTCTCTGTCACATACTCTTATAGGTAGTCCAAACAATGTCGCAGAGCCCTGTGTGTCCCCAGCCCACCACTGGGTCACTGGAGGAGCTGTGCAATCCCCCTGGGAGCAGCACGGGAGCCCCGTGGGCTTTTGCTGACTTTGTCTTCCCTTATCTTGTAAGGAACACGACAGGACATCCAATGCTGTGAGTGTTCATTAATTTTAGAACAAATTAAGGAGAAAAGGGATGTTGCACTGGGCCCCAGGGAACCTGTGGAAGCAAGAAACGCCGTCAGTGCTTGTTGCTGTGCTGCACATCAAACGTGTTGGGTATCTCCTGCTCGTCTGCACCTCCAGTTTTACATTCATTCCCAAGGTAACCTCACTCCTGCAGTTTTCCTTCTACTTCCTGACATGTTGCCATTCTAGAAGCCATGGGGATATTGCAAACACTGATCTAATGTTTAACGAGGCAGTTGGCTGGCTTAGAGGGATATATGTGTGTGTGTACACATGTGCCTGTGTGTACATATGTATTTTGTTGAAGGTATATCATTCTGTTTCTAATAGGCAAGGTACTCAAGGCACATGCACGTGCACAGGGACAATACTCTCATTTTCCTTCCGAGATACATTTTGCTGTCACTTGTACAACCTTCCTTTTCGGTTTGTTAATCAATTATACTGCGGGCTTCATCAGAGGGGTCTAAAGTATAACAGCAGCCGCTATTGTTACAAGGCAAAAAGAACAAATTGATTGATGGTGGGTAATCAAAGTAATATAGAGACTTGGCATAGGGACTATTTACTTTACATCTGTCACTTAAGACATTTTACTGCCAATCAGTGCCTTCAGAAGGCTGGCTGGAACAATAGAGGTCTTTCTACTTAATTCCTCCTATTGACTAGGGCTTACACTGACAAAGTTCACTTGCTATGTAATCCTCAAGGCATGCACTCGCTGCTCCAGCCAAGTTTTTTAGATATATATCCCCCTGTGTCAATGAATTGGAAAAAAAAGCAGCTCTTTGGAGCCAAAGCATTGAAGGTGGTCCCTGAAACACAGCCCATGACAGCGTACAATTGGCGTTGTCCGCTTTGGAGGTGTCAAAGTGATAGGAGCGCTTACAGGAACCCTCCCTGCAGCTGCTGGAGATGTGAAAGGCCTTTGATGGTTCACTGGTGACCACTGTTTGCAGGTCAAGTCTGGCCAGGAAGATCCTCTGCAATAACAAATGTGAGGGGCGTTGGTGGGAAGCAGGAGGAGGGTTTCATTTTTTTCTCCATTTCTCTCTCTTTTTTTTTTTTTTTTCTTTCCCTTTTCTTTTTTCTTGGTCCTGCTTGCTGTGGAGACTGCTATTTACAAGATGAGTCAGAAAAGCCACAGACCAGGACTGGAGTGGGGCAGCAAGAAAACGATGAAAACCACCTTGTGTTCTTGCTCCGATATTTGTCCCCCGTGTTCCCGTTAGGTGCCCAACGCCGGGACTGGAGGGGTGCCAGCCACAGCAATGTCACCTCAGGCATTGTCAAGTTGGGGGGGACACCAAGTTAAGGTGAGGAGTGCGGTGAGAAGAGGAAAGGGTGGAAATGTCCCTTTCAGCTGGAAGTCATTTGTACCTACAGCATGTTCAGCTCTCAGGCACACGTTTTCCTGACCTGGAAAACGAGGACACCTGGATTAGGGAGCGTTTTGGGATGGTGGGGCTGCAAGGCAAGACTCATTCGTGTTTACAGAGCAACCGAGGTGCCTGATCAAAGCCCACGGGAATTCAATTGAAAGGCTCTTTTAAACCAGAGTCTTAGGGACATCACCTTGAAAAGCTCCTACAGATAAATGAATTTAGGTTCTTCTCCAAATATCAGAACAAATGCACTTCTGGTGCTTTTACAGCCTTAAGACAGACACAGCCCTCTTCCACTCCACTTTAAAAACCACTTTTTTTTTTTTTTCTGCTTTTGCTCACAGCCCCGCTGGACACCCACCCACAGGGATTTAGTCCACAGTTTTCCTGTAGCTGATGCTGACTCAGTTTCCCCATGCTCTTGGCACTTCATTCTGTTCAGCTTCTGGGTTAAACACCAGGTGAGAGACTTTTTGGTTACAGGCTTTAGAGCTCCTTCACTTGCACAGCAAAATCAGATCTCTACCTCCCTTAAAAACACACACCAAGCTGCTATAGCCCACGTCTGCTGAGGACTTATCAGCCAGATTGCAATATTTTAGTAATTATTAAGTTCAATCAAAGAAACCACAGAATTTTCACACATTAAACACCAAAGAGCCTTCTTATTTCAGAAGTTTCTCTTTTTGGCAGCTTTCTGTCTCACAAATGGCAATTTTTTCTTCATGTACCATCTCAGCATACAACAAATATTCTCAGCAGAGTTGAAAGTGAAGCACCAGTGGGGCCACCTGAGTTTCAAGACCCTCTGCTCCAACGAGATTTTCTCCTTTTTTTTTTTTCTTTTTAAGGGTGGTGGGGAAGAAGTGAAAAAAAAAAAAAA
>VZTO01025535.1:10229-31836 GCA_013400615.1 Syrrhaptes paradoxus
TCCCTCATCCAAGTCGTTGATGAATATATTGAACAGCACAGGTCCCAATACCGAACCCTGGGGGACTCCACTAGATACAGGCCTCCAACTAGACTCCATCCCATTCACCACAACTCTCTGGCTTCTTTTCTCCAGCCAGTTCACAATCCATCTCACCACCCGATCATCCAGAACACACTTCCTCAGTTTAGCCGCGAGGATACTGTGGGAGACAGCGTCAAATGCTTTACTGAAATCGAGATAGACCACATCTACTGCTTTACCATCATCTTTCCACCTGGTAATGTCCTCATTACCAGGTTCCTACCCTGACTACGCAGCACATTGCGCAGTAGAATCCAATACAGAAATTAAAACATTACTTTCTTACAAGATAATTAATTTTAGAAAATCCGTGGTACATTTAGACCTTTTAATCAGAAATTTTACCTTACCTTCCCTAACACAGCACAAAATCTTTATTGACAGCCAAATTCCTCACTGTCTCCATTGCAAAACTAAAGATATTAAATATATTACTACAATGCAGCTGTAGTGCAAATAAACTTTAGCTAATCATTTTCTTGGTGCAATTCATTATGTATTTGCATTTGGTAGGAGAAATATTTTATTTCCTGGATTTATTGTTGATGAAGGTCAAAAAAAAATTTCATTGTTGTCTGTCCTACAGCTGGCCCTTCAGTGTATACATGAGATCTGACTTTGGGAAAAAATACCTAAATTACTTTGGGAAGACAGTCAGCTATGTAAAAATAACAGCTGTAGTTGCCATGATTTACTGACACTGAAACTAACTTCAGCTCCAAGTTAGAGGCAACTTTCTCACTTCTCATAAGCAAAATTCCTTCTGCAGCCAAGAGCTGTAATCTCTACTAATGCTCTGAACACCACTTAGTTTTGTTAGGAGACTGAAATATTCATGTATTCTCATTTGCATGTACTGTATCAGCATGAGTGTAGGCAGCTGACAAAAATTTGTTGTAGTCATCCAGAATCCCTATTTTTAATGAACTAAAGTCAGTTCAGATATATACCTGGATTACTGAGTCAAACAAGGCAGCTGAGTGATTTTGTGCAACCAACTTCTAAGATTAGCTAGCTATGTCAGCTGAAATGAGTGCTTCATTAGTGAATTAGTAAGTACATCTAGTACCATGAAACTATCGAGTCTGGTGTGTTCAAGGAACAAAGTAATCTGAAACAACTGAATTTTGACACCGAAATTATGAATGCTCTTGGTCTCCTGTAAGGCAGGAATAATAAGGAAACACAGGCAGTTTTCTAACTTTTTTTTAAGAAAGTGTGAGAACAGGAGAGGATTCATTTTAAAATGATTACAAATCTCTACTGTTAATCAAGTTATCATTTCAGCTTTTAAGAAATGCAAATCTCTTCTCTACCGAAACTTAAGTTGGTGTCATGGCTTAAACATATCTATCAGCAAATACCACACAGCCCCTAGCTCACCCTCACCCTCCCAGGGATGGGAAGAGAATTGAAGGGGTAATGGGAAAAGAGACTCATGGACTGAGATAAGAACAATTTAATAACTAAATTACAATAAAATTGAAAATAACAATTATAATAATAGTGTAATATGTACAAATATACAAATGAGTGATACACAGTGAAACTGCTCGCCACCTGATAACCAAGACTCAGCCCCTTCTGGACAATGATCCTGGAGCAGGAAGTGTCCCAAAATTGCAACCTCAGAAAATACAAGAGCCTGAGAGTCTGAGAGACTGTGAGCCAACCAAGAGAGAGAGCCAACTTCTGGACAGAGCCCTCATCTAAATGCTGGGCATGACATGTGTGATATGGAATAGACTATTGGCCAATTTGGGTCTCGGCTAGCAATTGAGGCTGTGCTTTCCCCAGCTTCTCCTGCACCTGCAGACATGAGCACAGCAGAGAAGCTGAAAAGTCCTTGACTGTCCTGGCAGCAACTATAAACATCAGTATGTTGTCAGCCACGTTCTCAGCACAAATCCAAAACACTGCCTCTTACTAGCTGCTGTGAAGAAAGTCAACTTTGTCCCAGACAAAACCAGGACAGCTTGGCTTTTTGAGCTACTTTCAGTACAGAACCAGAGCAAATTCACTTTAATTAAAAATATTACAATTTCTAAGTCTTAATAATGTAAATTCTACAGTTTATTTGAAACAGTTTACCCAGGTAATTTTAAGTATGTTATTGAGAAATAAAAGAAGTTATGGAGGTAAGATTAGAGGTTTTATAACAGGCACGTTTTAAAAATCTCACAAATCTAATAGACAAATATTGCACATCTCTATATTACAGCATAGCTTTAAAACCTGAGAATATGTGTATCTATAAACATCACAGTAAACTTGGCTAGTGTATTTTTATTATACATTTGAGAAAAAAGGTAATATATAAACAATTTTATCTATTGAATAATAAGTGTGAGCAAATTTTTGATTTCACCAATATGTTGTCAGCTGTATATATACAGAAATTAAGAACTACCTATAGTCCCTATGGGAACACTCGATACATTTTCCTTTCAAAATGGCCTCTTCTGAAAAATAAACCTTCTTGTGAAAAGCCTGTTGAAATATACATTTTATTTAATTCTCACATTCTTGAACATTGTTAATCATTACCTGTATCTAAACAGACTGGTTTCTAACCTTCTGTCATTCTGGGTTTGTAAAACAGTTGTGAAAATTGTTTTGCTCAAAAGTGGAAAAAATATGAGTAAGTTAAGCAAAAGTTAAAGCAGTCTCAGAGAAAAAGGATTAAACATGTCAAATTCAAAGGAATTAAGAATTCTCATTAATACTTTTTTCCTCTTTCCATTAATTCTGGGAAGGGTGTTTCCTTTTACAAATCTGAATTATGACTACATTTCTTCACAATCTAATTAGACATTCCAAGCCCCTATATGGGTACCAAGTTGTACTTAAACTCTGGCTAGCCATCAATCTTGGCAAAGTTATTACCTTAAGCATGCCTTGTCTTACATCGCTAGAGCCAGTGCTTTCTGAAAGGCTCTAGAAGGGTTTTCTGGCCAGCAGCTATTGAAATTCTAACTTCTGATCCTGCTCAGAAAATGTCACTATGCTATTTAACACATTTTAAAACCATGACACATTGCAACAGGAAAACCAGCTAATTTTGCTGGCACAGTTAGCTAAGTCAGGAAAAGGTACAACCCCTGATTAATGTAGCAGTGCTGGAAGAAGCTACCAGTTGTGGTTACACTAGCAAAAATAGGGTTTTTTTTCTTTGTGAGGATCATTTTACTACACCAGCACAATGTGCATCTTATCTGACATAGATGGGTCTACACTACAAGCATTTCCTAAGGAAAACATCCCAATATGCGCTGCGAGCCAGTTCTAAACGTGAACTGAAAGTGTTCTAGCTGTCCTAGTGCAGACTTATGTGTAGGTTCATCTACCCTGTGAAGAAATATAGGTTGCTTCCAGTATTTACGCTGGCTCATCTAGAACCAGCTCACCTGTCTTTGTACTACAGAGTAGTGTCAATACACTATGAGAAATAGTGGCCCAGGGAGTCACCTGGGGTGAACTGTCAAAATTCTGCACTTAATTGACCGTGTTTGTGTGTGTGGTGGTGGTTGTGTTTCTGGGATGGTTTGGCTCTTTTATGAATTGTTTCAAAGGCCAAGACTTTTTCACTTTTGAAATCTGAAACTAGCCATCAGTGTTCCCTTAAGAAGAAAACAACTCTTCGGATTCCAGGAAACATTTTGGTCAAATCTCACTCATCCTCTCATTAAAGATAAAGATGAAAAATGCCCATCATAGTCAACTGAGAAAGAACCAGCCCTCCTCCTTAAAACATCTGTGATGATATATTCAAATGTTTCATATACTGAAATGTTTCTCAGAAACAACACAAATGAAGGCTGTTCTTAAACCAGACTAGAAGAGGATAACAAGCTGTCACTGTACCAGCTAAGGAAAAAGGAAATTGTGTGGGAACCTTGAGCCAACAAATGTTGGAAATAAAAATTGTGTGGTAGAAGATGGGAGTAACTTCCTTTCACCTGTTCTTTGCCTCATTCCTGTTAAACACACCAGCCTCACACCACACTGCAGCAGAAAATGTCATTTTTCACTGCTACACACTTAAAGAATACAGAAAAAAATCTGGTTTTAAGAGCAGTACATGCCCATGCAACTGCAACCATCCTAGCTCATAGCCATTATAATTAAAAAAAACTATATTTTTGAGCCTCAAGAAAACTGAATTGTTAATAAAAACTTCAATTTGAAAGTTACAAAGTGGCAGAACAAAGAAAAATGCTAATGAATCCTTTGTCCTCTCCTCTTAGGCAGAAATACTTGCAGGACAAAAGAAAGGACAATTTTTAGTAGTCAGAACAGCAGGTGTGGAGGTTGCCAAGCAGAAGGAAAAAAGGCATGCAGAGCAACAGAAAAGTAGCTTTCAACAATTTTTTTTTTTTTTGAGCACACATTTTTGGAACTGAAAAAACAAGTAAAACAAAGCCGTGCTGCTGGTGGTGGCATCACAGGCCCCAATCTTTGTTTCACATCCTTTGTTTCACAGGATGTAAAACGTGCTTATTTTATGTCTGGCTTGGGGTTTCTGCAGATTTTTTGCTGTGCACAGAGGTAGGCGTGAGAGAAGCTGCTTGAAAAGACGTGTCTAGAATTCCACAGAAATCCTGTTTCTTGACCTCACATGGATCAAGCATTGAACCCCTCCTCCCCACTGAACACAGTGGAGTTGAGCAAAAATACAGGAATGTACCAGAAGCACTAATCACAGACTGAAACCACAATTCATGTAGAAGTTACCTCCTTTGCTTAATATTTATCTGTATATGCTCAGTGGGCAAGCACACATCATATACCCAGAGCATACTCCTTAGTGTTCCAAGTACTACAATAGTACCTGTGAAACCTAGTCACGAGCCGCTGACATCAACACTGTACTTTGCTCCATGCAGCCACATGCCCAAGAAATGGCTTCCACCTGAAACACTTGCCATTTATACTTCTATACATCAGATTTGAGAACTGTATATCAAGTTTCTAGGTCTAACACCTTTGAACAGGAAACACTGATTAAAAATGGGGTGAAAACTGACCAGGTTACGGGCAAAAGAAAAAAAAAAAAAAAAAAAAAATAACCAATAACANCATTACCTATCAGAATATAAACTCACTAGATGTCTAAACAATTTTCATTAAATTTACAAAAAAGGAAAGAACGTGCAATAAAAAACATAGCTAGGTAGTTTTGCTGTACCCTATTTAATAATGGTCAAATTTGAAGTAATCAAATACAATCATAGAATCATTTAGGTTGGAAAAGAACCTTAAGATCATCGAGTCCAACCATTAACCGTTAATGGTGGACAGTGTCAAGCCCACCATTCTGTACTAGAAAAGTTGGAAAGTGGCAGTCAGAAGTCTTATTTATGACTTTCTGATGAAAACTAGATGCCAGCCATCTTTGAGACACTCCTACAAAGTCACTAACCCAAAGATCGTAAGAAAATTATTTAATGTGTATATAACTAAATATAGACCTCAACTTATTGAAAGATTGTGATGAAAGGATATAGGGATATCAATATCACTTTAAACCACCCTTGCAGAAAACAAGCTTAGGAATCTTAGAAGGGTTATACTTAACCTCCACATTCAGAGACAGCAGAGAATAGGATACAACTTGGACATGTTAAAGAAGTGAAATAAGAATATAGAGTTTTAAATCACAAGAATTATTGTTTAAATTAGTTGCTTTGTTTCTGGAAGCTCTGGCTGAATGACTGCATTTCCTCTCTGCAATAATGCCAAATAATATGCATTACCTCATCAAGATGTATGTAAAGAATCAGGGAACCATTTCTCTCAGTCTCATCCCAATGACTGATTCTTTTGGGTACTTTAGAAATTAGAAAGAAAGAAATTAGTTATATTTTTTAAGTGACAATTTTATTATCATAGAATCATAGAATGGTTAGGGTTGGAAAGGACCTTAAAGATCATCTAGGTCCAAACACCCTGCCCTTAAAGGACCTCAAAGATAATCTAGTTCCAACACCCTCCACTAGACCAGGTTGCTCAAAGCCTCATCCATCCTGGCTCTGAACACCTCCAGGGATGGGGCATCCACAGCTTCTCGCGGCAACCTGTGCCAGTGCCTCACCACCCTCACAGTGAAAAATTTCTTCCTCATGTCTAGTCTAAATCTACCCTCTTTCAGCTTATACCCGTTACCCCTCGTCCTATCACTACACTCCCTGATGCAGAGTGCCTCCCCATCTCTCCTGTAGGCCCCCTTCAGGTACTGGAAGGCTGCTATTAANCCTGTCTGGGCTGCAAGCACACACCGCTGGCTCATGTTCAGCTTCTCATCCACCAAGACTCCCAAGTCCTTCTCCTCAGAGCTGCTCTCTATCCATCCTCCCCCCAGCCTGTATTTATGCTTGGGGTTGCCTCGACCCTGTATTATTATCCTGTAATACAGATAGCTTTAGCCATTTTGCTTGAATGGGGAACACAGAATACTGATCATAAAACACATGACAAAAAAAGTGCCAGTGCTACAGCTTTGAAGCCAGGGGGAAGGCACAATATGCATGCAAATTTTATGAGCAGACCATTATTTTAATCCTAGTATCTTGATGAGTTTTCAAGGTCTGTTCCCAAACATTTTGTCTGTTGTAACAATATATTTTTATTAGACCAGAGGGTCAAAAAATAAATTCTTTTGGCAGCCATCACAGATGCTCGTTATGCAGTGATTTTCTTTTCACTAACCATAAGGCTTTTGATGGCCACTATGTAATATATTTACCACTACAGATGAAGTCATATACTCCAGACACTCAATTGTCTTGGGACAGTAAATTCCAAAATATACTGAAATATGAAATCCTTACAACTCAAATGTAGTTGAACTGCATCTAAAGAAGTCTGTGAAGAGCAGAGGGGTTTTTTGTATTTAGGATTAACTCACTTCAGATACAGGTTCCAAACCTGAATTCCAGCCTTCCCCCAAACAGAGAGCTCTGATATAGAGAAAGAAGGATTGAAATCTGCCTGCCTGTATTCTACCTGTAATGACAACTCCCAGAGACATCTCTGGAAAACTCTGGGGGAAAGATGGATAACATTTCAGGAGGCAAACGAGGATATGAAATAGAAACTAGGTGACAGTGCAATGGGAAATGGGGTCTTCCAAATAAGGAAATAGGAGCCAGATGCAGAAGCGCTTTCTCCCCTCCTGTCTAACCTCATTCTATTCCTTCTCATAGTCCCTCCAGCCAAAATGGTGGGAACACAAATGACCAGATGACTTCTGAAGAACCCCTCCCTTTCCTGAATTTATTCTGCATCCTAGTTGTCTCTAAAACCCTCCTACATCTCCTCATCATCTCTAAGTTCATTGACACATGATCCCTTCTAGACAAAAATCAAAGTCAGCAGTCTATTCCTCAGCTTCCTTGGTAATCAGTTATTAAACATATTGCTTTGGTTTGTGGTATTTGAACTAAGGTCATTTATTACTCTGTATTCTCTTTGTTGTCCTATTCTCTCTCTCTCTCTCTCCAAAAAAAGATGTATCTTGGTTAACCCCCTTGGTCCTGAATCCTCATGTTTTAATATCTAGACTTCAGTTAAAAGGGTAAGCATAGACTGGAGCATATTTTGCTGTAATTTGTGTCATGTAATTACCATCTATGATTACCATCCCATTCAGATGACACACTACAGGCACCACAACAGTAAAGGAGGCTTTTCAGCCTTTTCCAGGAGTGTCAGTGCATTAGCTGTTGCTAGGTCTTAAAAAGTAACTGTAAATCAAACAAACTTTTAAATATGTTGTCAAGAAGTTTTGCTTTAAGAAAATAATCAAGATTGGTAGCTATAGCAAACTGTAGCAAATTAATACAGCCCTCCTAAAAAGGCTTAGACAATCCAAGGTCTTTCACACAAAGATATAACTCATTCTTATTTAGCATTTTATCCATCTTACAGTAATACAATAGAAAAAATTTAATTGTCCTGGACATAATACTGAAAAATTTCTAAGGATTGAAATCTTACTGATTATAAGAAATCAGCTGCCAAAAAATGGTTTACATAGTTCTCAAAAGCCAGAATACTACCTTATTCCATGTGGAAGAACTTTGAGGGTTTCTTCTGCCTCTTCTTTGCATTGAGACACTTTTAATCTTGCTGCCTCATCCTAAAATATGTATTCATGACAGAACAGCAGTAAAACATTAGGCTAATCTTTTAAGTGAAACAGGTTTTGGTAGGTTTTTGGTGTGGTTTTTTTCCCTACTTCCAGGTAGCACTACACCATGATACAACTGCTAGAACTTTAATCATCCTAGTCTTCTGCTTACTGGCCAGGCTGGTAGCACTGTCAGATGGCTATACTCTAGATAGTTAACTTCATCTCTGCTCTTTCAAGCCAGTTGTCTCAATTTCTTTCACATGCAGTTTAACTCATAAGAATTTACACAAGTTCTTGTTCTTAAGAAGTCTTATTTGAGTAAAAGAGATTATTTCATGATTGTTCATGATGTAAAATCAAAATAGAACCTTTTGATTTTACTGCATGCACCAGAAATTAAGTTTTATAAGAATAATCAGTTATAAAGTCACGTAAAAGTTACTGTTTTTTAAAATGAGAAATGTTTCATACTCCAGATGCAGACATTTGAGAACAACAACAGAAAAAAACCCCAAAATTTTATTCTAGAAACATCCAAAGGCTTCCTTTATTTCTCTCTAATTTTTATTGCAAGAGAAATATACACTGTCCTGGGTCAAATGAAACATTCAGAGTTGACTTACCAGTTTTGGGGTTTTTTCCTCCTTGAAAAGGCAGAAACATTTCTGTTTAACCCTATTTAATGTCACTCCATTCCTCATAAAATATGCTTTATTTTTTCCATACAGTCACTAACTCAGAAATCTAATTCTAAGACCAACTTCATTACACTGAAGTGAATGACAAAAGTTTCAATATAAGAATATAAAATGGAAGTTTTGATTCTTGACAGTAGATTTTTAGAGCTATTTCAGTAGGTTAGAAAAGGCTACAGTGAAATTCATACGGAAAATCTGTCATATCAGTCATAGGTCAAATCCAGTTTTCCTTTTGCAGAACAAACTGATGAATATTTGAAAGTGGACATAAGCAGAAGTCTGTCTTTGAAGTGAATTTCTTCTGTGACCCTTTCATTAGAGGCTTAGAATGTTTTGAAGAAAAAAATTACTCCTGAAAACTCTTTATGTAATTATGAATTATCACACAGTTATTTAATTCTGTAAATGTCCGCTCTTCTCTGGAGCTCTTACCAGCTCAGATATCTTTTAGCTCAATGACTTCTATTGATTAGTTGTAAATAAATAGCAAATGCTATAGGACCAGTTTAACATTCTCTTATTCTTGCATTACAAAAGGGCTCATCTTCCCTTGCTGTATCACTTCTAATTTTGTATGTCCTTTTGCATCCCACCTTCCAATAAACAGTTTCAATCTTTTCAGTATTCTCTCTGGAGTATGTCTTGTATCACTTGTCAAGTGAGAAATGTAGGAGAAACTCAAAGGTCCTTGATAAGGAAGCTAGAATTACCTTTAAATAGGGCTTGCATCATTATGCTTCTTTCAAAGATACACTTAGAAAATCAAAGAGTATTGAAACACCAATTGATTTGAAGTAAGGAAGCAGCTGAAAAATGTTTGAGATTAGACTGATGTTTACATAGCTTAAAAATTGTGTTTTCTTTGAGAAGGTACATCACAGTAGTTCAGAAACCCTATCAACCAGAAACACCATCCAGTGAATAAGTAATTTTAAAGGAGGCCGTGTTCTTAACCTGATATACCTCTAAGCTAAGAGCTATTTACTCTTGTAGGATGCTTCTGGATCATATCTTTTCCCCCTTTGCTACGGTATTTACCTCAATTGTGTACTGAAAATGCCAAACAAAGAGGCCAAAACTGCAGTTTCATCTTGCTCATAAACTTTAAGCATAGCAGCTTTTGAAGGCAATTTTGAACAGACGAATTCCCAAAGCAAGTCATGCAATTCATCACCTTCCTCATATTATAAGGTAATTAACAATAATTGTTATTGGCCACTCTAACCTACAGAAATATATCTCTCTCAGTCTAAAAACAAAACTCACTTTAAGTCCAGCACTCATTAAGAAAGAATTTAAGAAAAAAATCACACTTAGGAAAACACTTCTCAGATAATCAGGCTTGCAGCTTGAAACTGTGGTCACCAAGTTCCACTTAATCCTTCACAGAAAGGTTCATAACCAGGCCAGGTATCTGCACCGTAACTGCCTTCCAGTGTCATAAACGTTGTCACAAGGGGGCTCTTCAAATGAATACTATTGCAAAATATTCTCTGAGGTGAGACCAAAGTTCATCTGAAGAAGTCATAATCTTCTTCTGGGAAGTCAAGAGGTGGCAACCAGAACTTAAACATCACAGTTTCCTTCCCTGCAGGGCACAGTCATTTGATAATTAATAAAAGTTGCAAAAAACACACATCTAAGAGTTGCTGCTGCATATGAAAGAGTAAGCCTATTTTTTTATCTAGTAGAAAAACACCTGGGATCTTCAAGTAGATAAAGCAAGCCATAAAGATATCCAGAACACATTGTTAAAGTAAGCAGAAAAGAAAATTGGCTAGGAATGAAAACAAATATGACAATTAATGTTTACAACCCAACAAGCAATGAGAAAAGCCAAAACAGCCATGTATGCAACAGCAATACATAAGACTTCTGAACAAAAGATCTCTGACTGACTGCTAAATGCATGCAATACAAGACAAATAGACGCACTTAAGAAGAGACCTGTGGGGTTATCAGCTCAATGAATTTGAAACAAGCTGTTAATAAAGCACCCCATCTCAATTGCAACTGTACAATACAGCCAGTTCCCCAGAATATCCATGTCAAGGGCTAACGAAGCATTTGCAATTAAAATAATTCAAAAATCCAGGCAGTTGTATTGGTGTGACTACCACAGACATTTTAAAAAATCCTGTGGTAACAGAGTGATCAGCGTTGTTTTTTGAAAGCTAATAAATATTAAAAGGCAGACCTCCCACTAGATGCCCCATCCCTGGAGGTATTCAAGGCCAGGCTGGATGAGGCTTTGAGCAACCTGGTCTAGTGGGAGGTGTCCCTGCCCATAGCAGGGGGGTGGGAACTAGATGATCTTTAAGGTCACTTCCAACCCAAACCATTCTATCATAGAATCATTAAGGTTGGAAAAGACCTCAAGTGTTATAGATGAAATGAGACACTAAGTCCCACTTAGACTAATTAAATGTTTATTAAGGTAGGAAAGCAAAACCGCGCTGGGCAGCCCGGGAGACGCAACTCCACCAAGGCTCGCAAAATTCAAGCAAGCTGAGCGACCCTTTTATCCTTACAGAGGTTGATTTCAGCATCTTCAGTATGTGTGTCCCCCCCCCCCAATACTTCTTTCAGGCAGTTTCAATAGAAAAGATCATCTATAAATTTGGCTTATACAAACATTTTTCTTATACAATTAATTAGTTCAAGGTTTGAACAAATGCACATATTATGGTAACACAACATAGCAGTTTTACTGTTTGCTTAAGATAACACATTTCTATAGTATTGTGGTTTAACTCTTATCTAGACAGAATGCTCCCCTTGTCTGGTACAGCGAGAATGTTTGTCTTGCTTCACTTGTCTGAGCGAGAATGTCTGTCTTGCTTCATTGTCTGATTAGTAAATTATCTCCGGTCATTTATTACATCAAGGATCAAGTCCAACCCACACCACCTAACTCACTAAACCATGTCCCTAAGCACCACATCTACACGTTTCTTGAACGCCTCCAGGGATGGTGACTCCACCACTTCCCTGGGCAGTCTGTTCCAATGCCTGATGATTCTATGATATAAGGTTTCAGAGCAAACCTGTGCTTGAAAGTGCTGCCAGTTAACCTAAGGCAAGTATTTGGGTTCTGTTGTTTGTCTCACAGGTGGAGGAGAACAAGACCCAACTGAATTCAGCTTTACTCAGCATACGAGCATGTCAGTGGGTCTCTGAAACTACTCACATAGAGCAAACATCAGCACCACCAGGAATGTTCCACTAGTAGAAACTTCTATCTTGGTCTCATAACAAGGGAAAACCATCCCGATTATCCATCTTTTCTCCAGTCAGAATTACCGTTGTACTAATAAGCTACTAGCTAACAGGGAAGTAGTATTTCCAAGAAGACGATACAAAAACAGAGTAGGGAGCCAACTGAGGCATGCGTAGTACATGAAAACACACCCCCCTTGAACATCAGGGCCTCCTACAGCACATTTCCTGGCTCCCAAGGTAGGTCTTCCACCATGCAAGGAAGTTTCTGGCAAAGCACAAGCAGAAGCAGACAGAGGAAAATGCACTTGCACATCTGTGTATTTAAGAGAGAGAATGCAACATGAGAAGTCGAAAAGTAATTTGGTTTTATTACAAGCAGTTACACAGTGGGCACTACAGTAAAAGCATTTCCACTATTACACATCTATCAACCTGTCAACCCTACATTGCGGGACCTAATTAGTCTGCTACTTTTTCATCAACCTTGCATCATATTTCAATTTGCCTTTGTAGCTGGAGCACGAAAAACATTCTGAAGTGGTTTGTTGTAGCCTAAGAAAAAAAATAAAATTTGAGCCTTAAATATGTATGTTATATCTCATATATTTATGTCACCTGTTTTTACTACTAAAAGCCAGACTAAAGTTTTTTTGCTTTTAATAAAAAATATTATTGAAAATACAAACTTTGTATATTCTGTATAACTCATACTGCTCTGTCATGCAAACACATCATTCAGATTGTTCATTCGTACGAAGATAAACATGTTTCTTCTCCCATTGGCTCAGTGCTATAAGAAAATTAATGCACTTGAAAGCTGCCCATAATATAACTCAAAAAATTAATACTTCAATCCTTCAGAACTTTCTTACTGGTAAAAGATAATCAGATAACTAAAGAAAGCTGTTTTTCATCAGGAAAATCAGCAGTTTTACAACACAAAATAACCACTGGTGCAAACATTAATATTTTCTCCCCTGTCACAAACCTGATTCAATTTGAAAATGTGCATACCGATAATTACCACGTATTTAAGCACAGTCTGCAGACAGCACCTAACAGCCTCAAGTGGTACTCCCTGTTTTTCAGCTACGCAGACTACAAATCCATCCAGTTGCTTCAGCACTCCATGGCCAACTGACAACTTTGGTCTCAGGTGTGATAATCAAGTGTAACAGAAATATATAATAACCACGACAGTGTTGACATGTCACCGCAACACATGAGCATCAATGCAACCCCCTTTGTTCAGGGTTTGCAGAGTGAGAGCCAGGCTGAAAGAAAAAAAATCAAAAATCCTACATCTCTTAATGGACTTGGACCTTTTTTGATGTCTCCCTCTTCTAAGAACAAGCTTTTTAAAGATAAAAATAATTCTGTCATTAATTACAAGCAGTCTGACTTCTGCTCAAACACTAACAACTTTTACTTCTGGAGAACAACTGATGTGAAAATTATTCCCCCCCTGTTATTTGAAAGATTTCTGTAGCACTTTTGGACAACGTATTTTCAGGCATTCATTTTCAGCAACAAGAAATATTCTTGGATATTAACAATCTTTTTCTTCTGAAATATTTCTGAAGGGTTTTAAGATCTGACAGAATGTTCTGGGCTCAGCTGGAATAGAGTTAATTTTCTTCTTAGTAGCTAAAATAGCCTTAGCAAAAAGAGTCCCCATTTGTGTGTAAGCAGCTTGACTTTCACCCCTCGGATTTTGCGAAGTCATCACTGTGATAGTCCTTTCGGTCACCAAGGATTCCATATTGAGGAAAGTCAGAATATGTCACGTAAGCAATGCTGGGAGCAGAAATGGATGCCAAAGTTTTGGAAACATTCTTGGGTTTAATTTAATTACAGAAAACTTCCTTCTAAAAATTTATTGTTATATGTACTTCACAATGCAATGGAAACGGCATTTCAGGCTTTGTCCTCAGTTTTTTGTGCTAAAAATTACTGTAAAGCAAAGTTACCCATTTTTCTTAAATGATTACTGCTTTGTGAAAACATAATTCTGGGAACTCAGATGATTCTCTTTCGAGCAGCGCCACACCTGCTGCAGAGGTGCCCAGAAGTCATACTGCACCTGTTCCCTCTTACTTGCCAAAGCAGGAGACACACTGTCTTGCACGATACATGTGATATATGATATATAAGTGATATATACGATATACACAGTATGTGAGATAGAAAAGTGACAGACACACGACGTGATAGACACACGACACGCGATAGACACACACGACATGTGACAGACATGATATACAGTGTATATCGTGATAGACACGTGCGATTTACACACGATATGCACATGCAATATGTGATATATAAACACGAGATGCGATATATGCAATATGTACACGTGATATGCAATATGTATGCACAATATATGCGATATGTGCACGCAATACACGACATATGCGATATGTATGCATGATACACTATATGTACATGTGATACATGATATATAAACATGATGTGCAATATATTGGATATGTACATGATACGTGATATTATATGATATATAACAGGACCTTGGATCCTCATGAGATTAGTCACATTCCACTGGAGTAACCCCTCCTGTTATCTGGACTTTTTGTGAGTTAGAAGGGCACAGAACAGGCTTAGAAAAACAGAGGTGAGTCAGAACCTCATGCAGTCCTGAACCTTGAATGACCAGCAAAGCAATGATTTTCAATACCACAATGCACACTGTGTGTTCAGTGTCATAAAAACTTTAAATTTCAATGGGTTCATAAAGTTGTTTCCACTTAACTTAATCTTTCAGGATCTGCCTGAATTAAGCTAGAAATTGTAGTATATCGTCTCAGGCTGCTAAATGTGACAAACCAGGTTTTCAAGCCAGTGGGAAAAAATACATTTTAAAGCCTATTCCGAAAGCCTTTTTACTGCCTTTCAGTAAAAATCACCTACTAACTACGCTGAAACAGAGTGCACTACATAAACGGAAACAAGCAGCTAATATGAGAGGATATTAATAAAAATGAAGAGTGAGAAGATGGACCAGTGCCTGAGAAAGCCTCTTGGCAACAAGGTACAGGAACGACAAGGGTGCTGCAGATACAAAGCAAGTTTATGCAAAACAGAGGCCAGATGCCAACTGAACTAGTATCTGTCTTTGGGTAATAAAAGCACATTTCTTTCAGATGTTTAGTAAAATGCATTTACTTAAACACGTTAGCACTAACTCACTACTGATAACTGGACTACAAGGTATGGGGAAAGTATTTTTGAACGCACTAATGGTTAAAGGAGTTTTCTGCCCTAAATATACTTCGAAAATAAAACCTGTTGTGTAGAATGAAAATTCAAAGCCTGTTCCAATTCTTTTAAAAATCGACGCATCTAAGGAAGGACATAAGTGAAAACACCAGGATTTCCATAGTAATCATCATATAACACTTTATCATTGAGCAATGTTTTAAGTTAAGACACTTTAAAAACTACCCAAAAGGAACAATTCCTTCAGCACTTGAAACACTGTCAGTTTTGTTACCCTGTCTCTCAGATCCAAATGACTCCACTAGTGTCTGCTTCATCTTAGCCCACATCTACTTGGTACCATGCAACAGGCATCTTTGTGTGATATTCACCAACTCACACCCCCTCTCCCCAGTCTCCCATTTCCAAAGAATTTAAATGGTAAAAATCATGGCCAACCAATGGGAACAAGCTACAGAATTTAAGACACTTAAAATTAATAAACAAAATATTAATTTACTTATTAGATTAACTAGTTAAACAAATCTGCACATACCTGTAAAGGGCCTTATTGGAAATGTCAGCCTTGCTACTGTCAGGCAGTACTAAATACACAAGGCTGGAGTTTTCTGCGCACTAGAGCTCTGCTGTCTCAGCTGCTTTGCCTGTCTGAGATAAACTTCAAAAGGATGGAATGAGTAATTATCCAGTAACAGATATTAAGAGGAGAGGGATATTGGGAACAAGTCTTCTGGGTACACTTATATTATCTAAAGTAGGAACTGCCCACTGGCCCATGATGACAGATTGACTAGCTGGGATTGTTGCTCTTGCTTCCCATCTCCAGACACAACCTCATAAAGGACTTAGCCTTGGGAAAAGACTGCTGTGTCCCATGCCTAATTTCTAAAATCAGGTACAGAATGGTATTCTGGGAACAAAACAAAACACACCAAAATTACACTAGGACACGAAATCTGTTGTCTGTTCAACACCTCTAGTAGAGGAGGGGTAAGTTAAGGATCCCTAAGCAGAAATTCCCCTGGCAGATATTTAGACATTCCTGGGATACACCTCACCTATCTTTAAAAACTTTCTGCAGCACACAGATCTATATCTATACTCAGATCAACAGAGAAGGAAGCACTTTCTGCCCACAAACCAATATGAACATCTCCATTCGAAAGATAAGGAATGTGCTGCTGACTCCACTGAATGACGACAGGTGGAGAGAACTCCATTGTGCACAAATACATCTGGATTAATGAATCATGTCCTATCTGCTAGCACTGAGTGCCAGCTAAATAAGTGTGAGACAGTTTTAAGAAACCTTATTTCCAACAGCAGTTGATTGTTTTTAGTCAAATCCAGCAGAGGGCCAACTATGGAACATCTCTAGAGACAACTGAGGAATGCTGCACTGAGAAGAAACCGAGCTGTAACTACAATATACAACAGAAACAGAGAAAGACCACTGGAAGAAGCAGACTTGAACTTTCTTGAGGAAATTAGAATGTGCCAAGTGAAGCAAATCCAAGTATAAAGTGGACAACCACTATGCAAACCGCAAAGAACCCAAGCAAAAGAAATCTGATACAGACAGTTGCCCAAAGACCTATGGCGAACTGATAGCAAAGATAACTTCTTGCCATATGAAGAACAGATGCAGTGACTAAAAGACGATTACGTCACTTAAGCAGAGCATATAAGAACTAGAGGTTGCATAACATGAATGAGAACCATGTTAATAACATAATTAATCCCTATGCATTCTATTTTTATGTGCAGGGTTTTAGAAGAAGCTTTTGTATTTGGAGTACAAAAGTTGGCACAGTTAGCCAAATCATGATATCAAAACTTAAAAAAAAAATCCAACACTTCATGGAAAGAAGTTAAATTGAGGTTCCAAAGTACTTTGTTTTCACAATGGGAGAATATAGAATAAATTGCTTAATTAAATGACCTGAGAAAGGTACAATGCACAGCAATAGGTGGAGGAGGAATTCCCCATCACTGAGTTTAACCACATTGCTCACTAGACAGGCCATTCCTGTGTGTATGAAACTATTACCACAGGGTCCAAGGACAACATTACTGTGATACAGGAAGGGAGAGAACAGAGCTCAAAAAGTTCCAGCACTTGGCAGTCTGTGCCTTAACACACCAATTACAAGAAGAGTTTTTTATCATATGGCTATTGGAATAACATTCAAAAGCAAAGGGTAAATGCACCTGCAGTATAGAGGAAGGTAGAACTTAGACATTGGCTGAGAAGAACCAATCAAATACATAAAGAGAATGAGGGGGGAAATCTGAAGAGGTAAATGATTCCAAATATTTCCTATACCTTAGACAGCCCAAGGTTATGCCTAAAGCTGTCAGAAAAACAGCATACCTTTACTTTTACAGCAAATAAAGTAATTGAAGGAAAATCATCAATATTTTGATTATACAGAAGGTTAATGCTGACAACACTGATGCCTTAATCTAAAAGAAATATCAAGTGAGCATGACTAGAGGGTCTGAACAGCTCTGGAAAGATCTAGAATTCACAGAGTAAACCAAAGCAAGAAGGTAAATCCTGTAGTAACATTAATACCATATTTAGAAATGGAAACACTTCAAACTATTCAGGGGACCACAAGAATGCCGTAATGAAGTGCTATTGCAAAAATAACTCAATTTTCTACAATATCTGATCTGAGCTGCTATTGTTTGCTGTTGATGTTCAACAACTGTTGTCTCCTTGAGACAAACTCATGTGAAGACTAGCTAGATAGTAGTCCCCTTAAGTATTTTGTCTAGGCACACTCTGTGACTCCACAATGGCCCAAATTCTTTTTCACAGAATCACAGAATCACAGAATGTTAGGGATTGGAAGGGACCTCGAAAGATCATCTAGTCCAAACCCCCTGCTGGAGCAGGAACACCTAGATCAGATCGCACAGGAACGCATCCAGGCGGGCTTTGAATGTCTCCAGAGAAGGAGACTCCACCACCTCTCTGGGCAGCCTGTTCCAGTGCTCTGTCACCCTCACTGTAAAGAAGCTTTTTCTCATATTCAAGTGGAACCTCCTNACACCCCAGGATGCCATTGGCCTTCTTGGCCACTAGGGCACAGTGCTGGCTCATGGTCATCCTGCTGTCCACCAGGACCCCCAGGTCCCTCTCCCCTACACTACTCTCCAACAGCTCAGTACCCAACTTATACTGGAACCTGGTGTTGTTCTTGCCCAGATGCAAGACTCTGCACTTGCTCTTTTTAAATTGCATTAAATTTTTCCCCACGAAAAATTTTTTCTACATTAACAACTGAAATTTGCTTTCCCAAAGAGGTAATGATTACCCATACCCCATCCAAGGTAAAAACACAGGGAGGGAAAAACCCTAAAGATCTGGTGACTCACTGAAGACATTGCTAGTTTCCTCCTGGGCTAAACTTATCATTTGTAGAGGAAGGAAGATCTGACAACCTTAAAGATTTTCTTCTTGCTTTGTATTTTGTAAGGGGACACATCTTAAGATTGCCCTTGCCATGCTCCGGTCCGCCAGGATCAGGATCGTGTGTTGAAACACACCAGACTTGGTCAGGTTTTCTTAAGGGGGAGCATCACCCGGAGCAAAATCCCCCTATCCTGTATGCCCACTGCCAATTTATTACCAAGGATTACATAATCTCAGTTTTGTTTTTACATTCTACTGACCTTCAGGTTTTGTCTGTTTTCCACTACATGGTGTTTTGAACCTGCTTGCTTCTCAGGTTCACCATAGGGCGTTCTGCACTGTTGTCTCACTTGTCCACAATCATTCTCTAACCTGAAGGTCAGTTTACATTTTTGCTAACCACCTGTTCTTTATTCCCACAGCCTTACACAAGAAGCCCAAATACTGCGCCCCCAGAGGACACATACTCTAGTTTTGAAGCAGTCTGAATAATCATGGGGAATTCAGATCACTTTGAAGGTCCCTTCTCCCAGCCCCAAGGAGTCTAACTCCTACTGCTAACGAAAACACTGCATAGCGAGCAAAAACCAAGCACCATTTCTGTCTCAGAAACTTTAAATCTGTAAAAGAAACAGAGTCATAGCAGAGAACTACTTCTGTGTTGCCAGCTGAGAAAAAACAAAAACCTACAGAACCACAATGACCACAGTGCACATATTCTGTGAATGTTTCTGCTGCCAACTGATCAAACACCTGACCACAGTGTCATCCTCTTATCAAGATGCTGTTTCTAAGCCAACAGATTTCTGGTGGAAAACAACTTTAATCTCTTTTTTGAGATTCCAGGTCTCTTTTCCTCTCCTTGTCAACTTATCATCTGGAACCATGTGTTCTGCTCTTCCTGCTGCTGCCCTTGATCCTGAAAAGTAGTAAGGTAGACCTACCACATTCCTGCTGTCACTGCTCCATAACCTCATTTGGCTGTCAGGTTTTGCCCATTTAAATCCTTCAAAGACTCTGCAGCATAAGGCAAAGTCATGTTCAGGCTTAAAATTTCTTGACCGAATTTATTTTTGAGAACTTAGGAGTTCCAATTCTACAAAACTACGACAAGGCCCAAGACATATGTTCCCTTACACTGAGCTGACTCCCTCTTCAAAGCATCCACAGCTTGGCAGAACACTTCCTTGCCTTCACCCAGAAATCATTCCAGTAGAATCCATTACTCACGATACTGAGTAACTGGTGGACAAAATGGCAAATTAAATTCACATTGGTAAATGCAACATAATGCAGGGAGGAAACACCCTCCCCTCACTAGCTTTGCACATTGGTGGGCTCCAACACCGGGTGGGCTATTGCATATTAGAGATATGAAAACTATAATAAAAAAAATTCTCCATGTTAATTCTATGCAGGCAGTCATTTAGTACTCAGAAAGCAGACAGGATTTCAGAAGCTGCTGAGGAAAAAAAGGGAACAAAAGAAAAGCTCATTATACAATGGTACTAGTTTATGGTTTATCTACATCTCTAGAGCTGGAAAGGGAACAGGAGGGAATGAGAAGGATAATAAGAGGTGTAGAATGCAAGCATTCAAACAGACCAGGAAGATTCAGCTGGGAAGGAATCTCATAAAAGTCTATAAAAATCTACAGGCATCATTGGCAAACTGAATAGGCAACAATCACACATCACTTCTCATAATACAAGAATTACAGTATTATCAGACATCACTTCTAAAGCGAACCAAAGGAGGTGTTTTCTTACACACAGCATGCAGTTTAACTGGATTATTTTTTTAATGATAAAAGCTTACTTATATTTTAAGAACAATTTAAAATATTGGATGGATATAAACATCCACCAACAGCTATTAAACACAAAACTATGACCTCTAATGCAGACAGTACCTGTGATGCAGATGGCCAGAAGCTGAGAGGGTATATCTGGGAAATATGTCTGCCCTATATTCACATGATAGCATATCAAGCCAAGCCAGTAGGAGAGACAAGGCAGCAAGCTAGATGGATGCTTAACCTGACCCAAAAACATACACTCTTACATCCTTTTTCTGTCCTCTGCCTAATCCAAAAGAGCCACACCAAAGCCCAGTCACCTTGCCCTGTCCCTCATCCCTGCAGAATGCCTACATAAAAACAAACAAAGCATTACTCTACAAGAACAGATCATGACTTCAAAGGCACCTTTTGATGGCTGCAAAGATCAGTTCTCTGAAACTTCTATAAGACATTCTCCAGGCTGTCTGAAAGTCTGCTTCTGGACAAATACAAACTACCATACCCTCAAGTTCTAATGTTCATCTACAAGAACAAAAACTTGACAATTTGATACTTCTAACCACCCTTCACCGCCTGTAACTGAAGAGCTGGCCCAGCTTTGGATCCTCCAAAACCACAGAATATAATGAAATCACAACTTGGAGTCAGGGGATACAAGAGAACTCTTCAAACAGACTTTTACATCTTGAAAGCAGATTCCTGTTAAATGACAAAGCCACCGTACTGATGTACAGTTATTATTGTGTACAGACAACTACTGTCTAGATATTCAACATAAAATTGCTCTGGACCCTGCACAGGGTATACAGCAGGCAAAAGCTTCAGCAGACTCTTGTGGTCAGCCTGCACACTGCTTTCGTTTTGGCCTCTCTAGAATAAGGACTTCAGGAAAAATACACTCATGCAGCCCTCAGGTAGTTTCTAGGAAAAGAAGCCGATCCCTTTGGTTGTCATAATGAGACAGGAATGAAAATGTTCCTAAGGGCTTTTTTTTTTTTTTTTTT
>VZTO01025535.1:32644-55491 GCA_013400615.1 Syrrhaptes paradoxus
CCCATGTTCTTTGGGGGGGGGGCCGCTCCGTGCCAGATATAACTTCTCCAGTAAGGCTATACAACTGACTGGTATCTTTTGTTGTTTTGGCAGCTGAATTGGAAAAAAAAAATTAGAAAATACATCCATGCTTAAATAGGATAAACATTTGTTTGGTTTTGATGCTTAAAACTAAACACCAGAACATTTTCTTCCTACCAGACAGAAAGGAAAAGGAAAGGAAAAAGCAAAGGAAATAGGGATTAGGCTCATGAAACAGGAAAAGGATTTCCCTGGTTCTGATCAGTATTGCATGAAACAAAACCACCGCCACTGTTCCTAGAACTATTTCCTAAATGAAGACAGGAAGAGGAAGAAGGCACAATAAATATTTTTTGAGATTAAATTCTGACAAATTTTCGAAGTTTGTAGGCAACTGCTGGACACCCCAGCTTTATTAGCCCAGCCCATGCCACCAGTATACTGCAAAACACGGGCAGTCTTGACTTTGGTAATCAAAATAAATGACAAAGAAAACCNATAATATTGTATAGGTATTAATGCCTTACCCATGTCCTGTTGATCACCTGTGCTTTGAGGGGTTTACTTTCTCCTGTATTGTGCTTTATATGGTAAAAAATTATGAAGGGCTTTGTGCCCTAGTGAACTTTGGTTTTGACCAAAAACTGATACAGCATACCACTAAGAAAACAGACTGTGCAGAAAGAATTTTTTTTATTATTATTTTAAGTGCCACTTTACTACTTCTGTCTTAAAGCAGCATGTTCTTCAGGCATCATTTCATCCTTCTAACGTGGTAACATCTGCTGCTAACTACTCAAATCTTTACATTCAGAGATCCTTCACTCTTATGATAGAACAACCTCAGTATTGCTTAAGTGCTTGTTCGCGTATTTTAAATAATTGACATTTCCGATTAGTCTTGCTGGAAAGCCTGGATCCATTTCACAGGGGAAAGAAGGCCAGAGAATCTGCCATCCCAATGAATTTGGGTTTCATCCATCGTCACTTGGTACTTCAAAATTCAGGCTCTGTAATGGTTATATCACTACATTTGTTAGCAGTAGCAAGACATATAACACACGGATGGCTTTATTTGGTCTGCTTTACTACTAATAGCTAGGCAATTAAATCTAGGAGACATCCTTTCTTTCGCCCCTCCCCAAATGAACAAAACCATCGTACAGATGCATTACATTCAGCATGGATATAGAGAAAACATGAGATAATTCCACCAAATGACCCAACAGGCACCTATGAAAAAATATTTTTACATTTCCTATTAACAGCACTTTTTGAAACTGGATTTGAAAAGTTTTTGATTCTATGACAGGCATAGCCAGTATAGGCTTAACAACTGAAGATACAAAGCTCCTTGAGGACCATGTCTTAGCTCTGTTTTCAAGGAAAGTACATAGGTAATTTACTCCCTTAAAACAAGCTTTGGTTTTTTTTCAGTGGTTTCCTAAACTCTTCAAATGTGTGAGTTTCTGGCTTTTCAATCACAGAAGATGCTCTTGTGCAAGAAGACAGGACTTCTCTTCCAGGAAGGAGGACTTGGAATGATGACAACTCTGGAAACAAACTGATCTTATCATGTGCTCAGTGTCTCAATTCACAAGAAGACCCATGTTCTTTGGGGGGGGGGCCGCTCCGTGCCAGATATAACTTCTCCAGTAAGGCTATACAACTGACTGGTATCTTTTGTTGTTTTGGCAGCTGAATTGGAAAAAAAAAATTAGAAAATACATCCATGCTTAAATAGGATAAACATTTGTTTGGTTTTGATGCTTAAAACTAAACACCAGAACATTTTCTTCCTACCAGACAGAAAGGAAAAGGAAAGGAAAAAGCAAAGGAAATAGGGATTAGGCTCATGAAACAGGAAAAGGATTTCCCTGGTTCTGATCAGTATTGCATGAAACAAAACCACCGCCACTGTTCCTAGAACTATTTCCTAAATGAAGACAGGAAGAGGAAGAAGGCACAATAAATATTTTTTGAGATTAAATTCTGACAAATTTTCGAAGTTTGTAGGCAACTGCTGGACACCCCAGCTTTATTAGCCCAGCCCATGCCACCAGTATACTGCAAAACACGGGCAGTCTTGACTTTGGTAATCAAAATAAATGACAAAGAAAACCACTACACGCGACTGACATGGCAGACAGAACAGAAAAGGAAGAGAAAGTTCAGAAACTACAGGTAGAGAAATCTCAGCTTTGATTGTGACAAGTGACAGCATTAGTTTCATTTACATTATTTATTTTATACAGGGCCTTTAATTGTTTGTTGTAATATAAGTACTATGGAGAAGGCTGCAAAAGCAATGCTTGTTTTTAAAGCCTAATTATCAAAACAGACAATAATATAAACACATCCTGCTTAAGATAGGTGCTGACTGCCTTGTCAATATTGCTTCTCTTTCATCTGTCCTTTAAAAGCACCAAGCACCCAGAGTCTTGACTAGGGCTTAGTATGAGACAGACGCAGTACAGGGCACTTCCGAAAAGCATGCCTGGGTTGTTGGAGGTTTTGCTTGATGTGTTAAGGTTGGACCATAATTACATTGATTTAAAATGATTAGATTAAATTTCATATTTCAGAGAAGAACAAAAGAGAAAAATAATCTCTTAAATGTTTTAAACTGTGAAGCCTTGTGAACTTGTTTATTCCATATCTCATTTCCACCACTGCACTAAGTGTAGAGCTATGTTACTTAGGTTAAACTAATAAATTTTGTTCGTATTAGTTCTCAATCATTTGGACTCATGTTCCTGCTCCGGCAGGGGGATTGGACTAGATTATCTTCTGAGGTCCCTTCCAATCCCTAACATTCTGTGATTCTGTGATTCATGCTACTGCAAATCTTCCACAGCAGTCCTCACTCAGAAGATTTAGGAAGAAGCTACGTAGAGTTGGAAAACAGTTATAAGGGTTACAAACTCTGGACCAAACTCTTCTGTAAGCCCTAACCTTATTGTACCTCCTATATTATTGCTGAAAGATTAGACCAATTACAAAAGCATAAAATGAACACAAGTAACACAAATTAATTTTAATGAGAGCTACACATATATGCCTATGTGTGTGCATGTGGATACAGATTAATTTATCTTATGTATAATAGATTCTAGAAAAAAACCCAAAAAAAACGGAAGCATGCTTTGGACTACGGCCTTAGGGCTTAAATGACTAATGATGGATAGAACTTTCTCTGCTATGAATATGTTACTATGAGAAAGAAGATAGAGACCGTCTAACAAAGACAATTAATGGACTGAGCAGCTCTCTGCTGAGAATGACCCAAAAGTGTGGGAAGCTAATGATAAGGATTAGAAAGGCAAAAGAAGTATTATTACTGCCAATTCCCTTCCTCATAAATCTCACATTGTTATATTTAGATTACTGGCCAGGAGTGCATCCCGATTCCTGCAGAGGAGACTCAGCAAGGGTTCGCTTTCACAATAGCATCCTTCAGACACATGGGGCTTGACCCTGCTACAATTCAAATAAATAGGAATTTGTCCATGGTCTTACAAAAATTGGATACACGTCTTGAAAAATGTTGTTTCTTATTAAAGACATATTTGAGCCCTGCTCAATAACTCTTCACCTGTGCTCTTCCACTCTAAAATAAAAGTGAATTGTTTCTCTGTGGCAAGATGGGCTTGTAATTTACAAATATAGCCCTATGTGTGAGGCTCCAACAAAGTAATTATCATCAGCAATGTATGACATGAGCCGGTTTCTTATGTAAAATTTCTTATGTAAAATTATGTTTTTTATGTAAAACTTCTAGTGTTTCAAAGAAGCTCCTTTTGACTGACACTAGCCTAGAGATGAACAGTGAAGCTCACCCTGAGTGAGAAGGGAACAGAAATGGGGAGAAGTTAAGAGCGACTGAGCCGCATCTTTGCAGCAGAGGTACTGACTGCATAGTGATTTGTATGCCCTGGTGCTCTTCTAGCAATAGAACAACTTGAAGACTGTCACAAATCACAGGTTAGAAGCAGAAGAGCACCAAGCTCACAGGAAAATTTCCATTTGCCACCAGTCTTTGAAGGGCTATGGGACAGGATGTGGCTCTGTAATCACTGCACAGGTTAAAGGCTCTGCACTAGATCAATCCCTCTGCAGCCAGTTACATGGCTACTGGGTTACTGCATGTAGGAATTCACAGATTTGCCCAAACACAGACAAGAGAGGCTGCACCGCAAAGTAATAATTAACAGTCTCCAACTTGTGTGTATAGAATCTCCTTGCGTAGTTGGCTTCAGTGATTGTTTATTTGCTGGCTAGAGTCCAGGTTTCTAAATCCCTGCCAATAGTATTTCTAAAAATGAAAATTCAGCAATATCTTAATCAAGGGAATGCTGCCATGTCACAAAGCTTTACAACAGGATCACAATTAATTACTTGTAAAACACCATACAATCAAAAAAGATAATAAACATGAATATATTGAACTTGCTTCATAAAAATGGTTTCAGTGTTCAGAACAGCCACTCACTGATTTCTCTCATGACTTTTCAATTCTAGCCTAATCTAGTGAGCAACTCTCCCAAGACCCCAGATATGCAACAAGTGTTTTATTCAGGTCAGGGCTCCTGTACCACATTGCTATAAGGGGAATTTAACCACTGGTGTAACTGACAACATGATATTTAGAAGAATTAAAGTCTTAATTTCCCCCCACACACACACTCAAAACAGCAATGAAGACCATCCTGTGATGATGTTGTTCAGCGGGCATTCACACATGCTCAACACTATGCAAAACAAAGGAAATGTCAAACACTTCATGACTATAAAAGTTTGGGCTGACGCTGTTCCTGCCTATAGTCTTACATTGTCTTTTACAGATTTCAAATAAATCAAACAGCTTTGCATTGAAGTTCTCCATTTTGGGATATTCTGTACCTTCAGTAATAGAAATATTTTATATCTTTAGAATAGAAAGTTGGGTCTATCATCTTGGCAAAACAAAAGGTTTGGTCCATTATATTGGCAGTTTTCTGTCCAAATGACACACCAGGGTTATACTGAAAAAATAAAAAAAGACAAGAACAAAGAACCCAACCTTAACTGAGTAAGACAATGCCAGTTCTCTGGATTTTAATGCATATTGAACATTCATATCTGCCATTTAAGATAAAGTGTCTGAAGTGGACACAATTTCCTTGAAGAAGTTTACCTCTGTAAAATTTTGCCTGTGTTTTTGAATGTTAAAACACAAATTATCTGGGAAGTGACATAATGGGAATGCATGTCAGTCACATGCTTTATAAGAGCTTTATTTTTGTTGGCTTTTAAAAAAAAAAAAAAAGAACCAGAAAAGTGTAAGAATTGTTGGGCAGGGGAGTAGGTGAAGAAGAATTTAAGAAATGTTGATGCTGTTAAGACACTACAGGGAAAAAATGAAATCTCCCAAATGTTTACCACAAAAACCAAACCAGTCCAAGATGGGTGACAACCATGCTTCACCTGGTAATCAGAGAAAATGGTATTCTGACTACCACAAGCTGAAAATTGTGTGAAAAAGCAGCCTTGGAGCTCTCATGTTTGGGAATGCAACACAAATGGCAAGTGCGCAATTTATGACTCAAGTGACTACCTTCCCACCGCTTCCTTGCACCTTGACAGCTTTATTTGGACAGAACAGTGGCTTTCTAGTGGCAAAATTAATGGAATACAGGGATTCTGGAAAGCAAGCAAGGAACTGCAGATATCCATGAGCTGTATTTTGGAACCCCTACCTCCAACAGGCTCTAGGTACTTAATTTCAACCCCTCTAAAGAAAAAGCCTGTAACCAAAAAGGTTTCTCTGTTAAGCGAAGCATAGGAACGTCAGTAAGGGTAAGATGAGGAGTGGAGAAAAAAATTAAGACCCAAATGAAGAAAAAAAAAAGTTGTAGTTAGGAACTGGTCCAACTCAAAGAAGCAGAACTGCAGTCCACAGTTTTCCTTGGTGACTTCCAATAGTCTCTACATCAGTGTGGGAAAAGGCCTTCTATTTCTTCAGGTATACTGAAATCCCACTGCCTTTTCTGCTTGACATAGTAAATTTTTGGAGTAATAGTTATTATGTCACACTTCACTGCTTCTAAATTCCATTCCTGATATAATCCAAGGGGCCTGAATAGCGTCTATTAGAATAAGTAGGATTTTATCAGCAACATGATCAAGCCCCAATTGTTTCTCAGGGCAGAATAAGAGCTGGTAATCCTCCACACTCCTGCCAGGAATTCCTTGAGATTTGTTGTTTGCAGCACTTGGTCTGTAAGTATGTTACTGTTAAAAGCTTTGAAGCCTAGAACAACGCATGATGTTTTGTGTAATGTTATAGTCCGGTTCTTTATTAGGAAGTTTCTTTCTAGCTACTACAGTATGTTTAGGAACACATCTTGTTCCTATGGAAATCAGTGAGAATTCTGCCCTTGACTCCACACAGAGCAGGAACAGACACCCTGCCTGCAACATCAGGCATCCTGGCATAAAGTGGCAAAATTGGGTGGGCCTGCTAAGCCTCACCAGTGTGAAAAGGTCAGCCTACAAATCAAGAGACTCAAAAGGAGAAGCATGCAAGCTGTTGCTGGGGTTGCTGCACAAGCAGAGCTGAGGTGTCTCCCTGCCTTATCCCCAGAGACCATCACAGATCTGCACCTTGGCTTCCACCGTGTACAGCCAGCCAGGCAGGCCTGTCAACTACTGTGCTTGGAGCATATCTCCTGCAAATGAAACAGCCTAGGCAAACCAGTCCCAACAGAAAAGCAATGCTATATTATGCCAGATGAAGATAAAAGGCAGTTCAGAAGCAACATCTAACGGCTGAGGTGCCACCTGAACTCACCCAAGTACTCAGAGTCTCCTCTCTGTAGGCATTATATATGGACAGAGGGTACTGAGCTGTAAGTGAGAACATGCTATCTGTTTTCCCTGCTGTGTATTGATTTCTTGGGGTGGGGTGTTCCTTCTTTACATTTTGGTGAGCAGTATATGCACATCTGGGGTACCAATCAAAGCAGAAATCGATCTTCTTTCCTACAACCTGGTAGCAGATAAATTTGCCGACACTTTTCCAGTTATCAGAAGGAAAAGAAAAAAAAAAAAAGTGCTTTTAATCTGAACTATTCCAAAGGCTGCACGATGCTGTTCTTAGATTTTCAAGGATTCTCCTGAGAGCAGAGGCCTCTGAAGCCTACTGGATAGTATCCAAATGACAGAGCAAAGATATGACATGGCAAAGACAAACCCTTTGACACATGTTTTTGCCGCTATCTCTAACACTAGTCAGCTTCTTTGAATCATAATTACACCACTGATATTTGCCATCACCAGTGGAAGAACTCTTCACCATCAAGGCAAAGGCACAGAGATAATGAAGACTTCATACTGCGGAATCGATAGAGGCCAGCAAACAGTCCTGTCTTTGTTTTCATGGCCTTTGAAACTAATCCTCTTGTTTAGCGTTTCTGAAACAGTAACGCAGTCTGGTCTGCTCACTCTCAGGTTCGATCTACTCTAACATCTGTGATTTGACTTCTGCTCTTATTTGGCTTCTGGTGACTGTTAACATCATTAACTATTATTACCCAATTCACCAGTATCTGAATAACTCTTTTGTAATGCCTATCTTCACCAAGTGACATATTTCTTCCTAAATTTTTAAATCCTTATAAAAACTTTCATGCATTCTATTCCTTTGTGCAGGAGGTCGTACTGTACTCAGTGGGACTCTGTGAGAAAGAAGATTGACTTTGCTCTTCAGACTTCCTATAGTCTGTATTGCAGTGGTGTACAAATTGATCAGTGCCAGAGCTCTACAACTACTGAACTCCATTACTAGTTTGAGCAATAAAAAGATTTGGAAGTAACTTGAATTTGTAAGTCATTTGAGCTTATGCCTTTTTTCACCTATTTTGTAAGTAAACAACACACCAAGGTCCCAAACTTCCAAAGTGACTAGAGAGTTTGTGCATGTGAACTTGCAGGTGTGAAAAATTAGGTATTTTAGAGACTTGGGAGAGGTTTCTCTCCAGAATAATTTTTTTAAAAAATACAGTTATTTGGATTCGTTCAAATTTGGGCCTTAAGTCATTTTGAAATCCTTGTACACAGTTCATTAAAAATATGGCAAGTAAATGAAAGGCCAGAAAGGACTATTTCTACTTCTTTGTATTTAAGAAGTCTCACCTTCAAGAAGAATAAAATGACCAAAACATAAGAGTTTTACTTTACCTTCCAGTGATATGCAAAAATACATTCTTCGTTCTATCTTAATTTTGACAGCTAAATTCTGATGGAAGACAGAGGTAAATCTACCATATATAACAAAAAAGAGATCACTTCAAGTCAATTTTTAATCTATAAACCTTTCATGGGAAATAGCCCTGCCTCAATCTACAAACCCAGTTTATCAGAAAGCATTGGTATCAATTATCATAGCCATTTTGAAAAGTAAGACCAAACAAATAAAACATAGCTGAACCAAGTACATAATATTTTGAAGTGTAAATATTTTATACTAGTTTATGAAGAACATAATTAAGCTCCCAACTGGAATAATACAGAAACAGCTCTCATACCTTCCTAACATCATTACTCATTCCTGTCAAATGAAGCTGCATGTTTTATAAACTCAAAAAGTATACTTGGAAACTCATCTGCATTTCTCCCTCCTAAAAACACTGGAAAAGGAAAAAAAAAAAATAAATCAAGATTCCACTTTGGACCTTTAGTGCTGGTTTCTGCGCTTGGTGAGCCCCTTGCTGTAAAATTGTAAAATATACATATTTTAAATTCATGATTGCCTATTTTTACACCCAGAAAACTAGTACATTCAACCTGACAGCAAGCATAGGTGTCCAGGAAAAGCAGGAATGAGCTGTTATTTACTCTCTAGTCCTTGGAGGACAGACCTGTGAAGTTTTTCTCTGAAAGCTGTTTTCTTCAAATATATTTAGCAAAAGGACTTTTAAGGAACTAGCACTAGAAGCAATTCCTCCATTACATCTTCACGCTGATGTGCAACAATCTTACTGCCTCTCAGACAGTAACTAGTGATCATGCAAAGACCACAGTGACCGATAGAGGAAAAATGTTGGCCATCATTTCTTGTTAGTGTACTGAAGTAACATTTTGCTGCTCCAACAGACAACTGTCTGGGTACAATATATGCACATAGCAACACTCTACACTGAAGATCCTACACTCCAAACAGACAAGACCGAATGATAAATAGGGGGAGGATGACTAGAGAAAAGATTAAATATGGGGATAAAGTGACTTGTCCAGAGTACATCAGTTGCAGAGAGAGGAGCTCAACCGCCTCCACTAAATATTGGTCCAGTGTCTTAGTCACCAGACCAGTTGAGGGAACTCCAGCACCAGAGAAGCAAACAATATTAAGTCTATTGCCACATGCCTGCAAAGTTTAAGCAGTATGCAGCTTGAGCATATGAAGCTTAAATATAAACACTGTTAGAAGCATTTTTGTTTATGAAAACCAGTGTACATGACATCCAGGTTAGTTTGGTATAATACTGAGTAAAATACAATATAAACCAATATAATCGCCCATACCTATAGATTTAGCCTTCACGTCTATGCACTTTTTCCACTCCCTCCAACAGAACACCTTTATCAGTGACAGCTCATATACTTAGATGTCTTCTTACTATCTTAAGTGATTATTTTTCTGAAAAATAACTATAAAAGTAATACAGTCTTCTTATGAATTATCTTTCTTGCTGCCCTGTTATCAGTCTTAAAAAATAAAACAAAATTTTTTCCCCCTCTTATGGCAACTAGGTTCTGAGAACTGAACTGGAATATCTGTTGTGCTTACTATCACCAGTAATAAAAAACTGAGCTTTGCAGGGGATGTAAACTACAGACTAAAACTGAGACCACTTTCTCTCTAGCTGTATTGACTGTACAGCACTTAGTAAAAATCTAACAGTTTTGTATGGGAATTTAAGTCAATGACATCCAAAGGAGACAAGATGCTAAGATGTAATTTCTTTTTCTTTCTTTCTCTTCGTGGGACTGTCATTAAATTACTTCACTGGTAACTAAGGGCTGGTAATGGTCAGATGATCCTCAATTCCCAAGAAATTTTCAGACAGATGTTTCACTACTATACTGGTACAAAAAGAGAATACAAAAGTCAAGGTCACACGTCTTGACTCTTTAGAATATTTAACTAAAAGCTCGAAGCACCATTTGCCTACTGATAGCAGAGAACACTAAAGCATTTGGAAAGAGGCATACGTTTCAGTACTGTGCTGAACTGAGCTGAGCTGGGGATAGACTCTTCATCACTGTAAGACAGATACTTATTTTATAATAGTTTATTCATGGAAAAGGAGCATTTCAAGAAAGAAGAAAAATTTATGCTTCTTACTGAAGTTCCCCTCCTGTTATAACTTACTACTCCTGTCATCTAAAATGGTCACAACTGAACATCTCTCAAGCAGTATTTTGATTTAGAACTGTCTTTTCTAAAACATTTCTTACACACTCCCAATGCTTCTCAACAGAACACTACATATGAAAATGTTTCTTGGAAAATTATGAAAACTAGTAGAACAGTTTCAGAAGTTTAACTTGACATATAGTTAAGTTAAAAGTGCATGCTTGCTCACTCTATCTTCCTCAAAAAAAAAAAAAAGCATAAATCCCTCTCAGGTTGCAATGCTAAGGTAAGTGAACAAGACTGTCATTCAATTTTAGTCTTTTCTTTCCTTACTATTGTATCTTCTCACTGGATGTATACTCATCATCATAGCAGATATTCCTACAAACTTAAGAATGATAAAGGCTCTCCTTTCTACCCGATCCTGATTAAGTTAACCCAGGAAAGCAGTGACTGGAAATTGGCATAAATGGGATTGGAATAAACGATTTCACCTGGATTATAACAGTACACATAATTTCAAAAGCTAACAGGACTGTGTTATGTTAAACAAAGCCTGAAGTTAAAAAGGAGGATTTTCACCTGTACCGTTAGGAAAAAGGGATATGTTTACTCCTCATAACAGAAAACAAGATATTTCGTTTTAACAGTACTCCATCTTAGCAGAAGTGTTTTGCTTGATTACCTCACAGCACTTCACAGGTACAAGTGGGCAACCTCTCCTTTTGTTGAAACCCAGTGGGATAAAAAGAAGTTAAGACACCTGTCAAGGTCACACCACAAGAAGGTGACAAAGTTACACAATAAGTCACTACTGATTCCCAGCTCTGCTGTAGCAATAAAACTACAGAGACTGCAATACAATGCCTCTCAAAGGGTTCTGAGCTGCTAAATTATACAGAACCAAAAAAGATAACAAACATCACACTTCGGAGTACCAAGGCATCTAAGGAGTACTTTGAACAAGAGGCAAGTCAAACGATATCTCAGTGTCAGCTTTATAACTAAAGGAGATAAGGCAGTAAAACCAGTACTAAGAAATCTTGTATAACTCACACACTCGCTTTGTCCCATCCATGTACCATTAATAAAGGCTGGGGAAATAACTGAGCGTTAGGGGAACACTGAATAGGGGCCACAGAATCACACAGGTTTTATTTGCTTTCCTCCTCGGTGACAAAACACAATACTAGTGCAAATACACTTAATGAAAAAAAAAGGAAAAATGAAACTGGGCAAAGAGATAACCCCACAGATTCAGAGGGGTCCTGTCGTCATGGAAACAAGTCACCACTAATGAGCTTTCCAAGACACGAGTGATTAATATCCCAGTCCTGTAAATAAATACTGATTCCAGACCCAAACACACACATCCTAAACCCACTGCCAGCAACCTAGATAATGGGCAAACAAACCAGATAACCCATCCCGCAGCTTGCGCTCTCCAGCGGCTCCCTCAGCCGCGCTGTTTACACTCCGCCTCGCCTTCCCTTCCCTTCACACCGGCGGGCACACAAACTTTCCCAAACCCCGGCTGCCTGCGGGCTGCGCGAGGGAGCGGCGGCGGCCTCCCGGGCAGCAAGAACGCGGGCCGGGCCGGTCCCGCTGCCCCGCTCCCGCCCGGCCGGGACGCCGCTGGAACCAGGGCACGGCGCCTGCCGGTCTCCCCTTAGGGAGCGCCGGGAGCGAACAGAGAACCGCGATCCGCGACCCCTCCCCCGTCCTCCACAAACCCAACACTAACCAGCCCCTCACCTTGCGCTAAGTCGCTCTCGGGGCACGGCCACTTTGCCCAACAGTTGCACGGCGAAGCCCGAAGGGAAAAGTCGCCGCCGAGGCGGGGCCGGGGGCAGCAGCGGAGCCAGGAGCAGCGGCGGGGCCGCCGAGCTGCGGGAACAGAGTGCAGCGCTTCAGTCGGGAAGCCCGGGGACGAAGCACCAGTGCTCAGGAGCCGCCACCTCCTTCCCCATCTCCCCGCTCTGCGGTTCCCCTGTCCCCTCCCGTCCCCGCCTGCTTCTCCACCTTCTCCCTTCCTCCCCCCGCCTCCGCTCCAACCAGCTGCTCTCCCTCCACCTGGGGCCGGCTCTCCAGGTGCCTCCCTGCTCCCACGCACGTCCCCTCTACCACAGACGAAAAGCGGGAGCTGCCGCGCCACCACTCCCGCCACCGGCTCCGCTGTCCCGCACTCAAACTTCCCCGCCCGCTCGGCCGGGCACTCGGCTCTCCTTGCCTGCCTCTGAGGATGTTGCTGTGCGGAGCCCTGCTCCAGCTCGGTGAAGGGCAGAACCGCCCGGAGATGATCACTCACCTCAGGAGAGCCCGGCGGTGTCTACACGGGGTAGAGGCAGCACTGGCGGCAGCTGCGGCATCACCGCTGGAGGGGAAGCCTAGTGAGTGCGCCGGGCGCGCCCCGTGCCCTCCGCCTCTTCCTCCTCCCGCCGGGCTCGCTGAGGAGGGACGCACCGCCCGGCCGCTGCCGCCACTGACCGCGCCGCTGAGGAGCCGGGCCGCCCCCCACCCGCCTGCGGGAAGAAGCACAAAGAGATGGGGGGGGGGGTGGCAGCCCAGGTGCAGCCGGAGCGGGCAGAGTGCGGTGCCGCTCTCCGGTGCCCGCGGGGCGGCTGACCCCAGTCAAGTTTAGTTTCTGTCACTAGCGAGCGGGTGGCTCAGGACCCTCTCACAGGGGCAAGGAAGAAAGAGTGCGGCGCCTTCCCACCCCGAGCTCTCCCCGCCCGCCCGGGGCTCCTAAAGCGGGCCGGCGCCCCCGGGCGGGCAGCACCGAGGTGTTGGGCCCTACCCGGCCCCAGCTTCCCCCCCGCCCCGGCTCGTTACGAGGGCGGCGGGGATTAAGTGTACTTTCAATTTTAAGAGCATTACATTAATAAATAGTGATTCGGTGATTTTTAAATTACTCCGGGAGCGATGTTAAGAAGCAATCCCCTCCGGGGACGCTGTAATCGGAGGGATCAAGAGCTCGGCCGCTGCGTCCTCCCATGCCTCCTGTGCGGCCGCAGAAAGAAAAAGGAAAAAAAAAAAAAAAAGTCTGTCTGCTTCGGATTCCTTCGGAAAATGCACGATAAGGGAGCTGCTAGGACGGCGGCGCACCTGTGAGTCCGTCCCGGCCGGAGCGAGGCCGTGTGTGTGTGTGTGTGTGTGTGTGTGTCCGCCCGGGTGCCCGGCAGCAGCCCCGGGCGCGGTGCGGGCGTGTGCAGGTAGCGCGCGGCGCAGCATCACCTAGGAGCGGCGTGACGCAAGCTGCAGCCCGCTGCTGGCAAGCCCCAGCCTCTGCCGGGGATCCGCGTCAGGGTTTGAGTCTTACGTCTCACTAAGAATTAGAATAGCCGAGGCGAGAGAGGGACTGTCCGTTCAGCGGGAGTTTAGGCACTGGGCTAAGTGCAGGTTTCAGAGCAGTCGAAGCCTGATTTTTTACAGCGTGACTCCAGGTGACACACGCATGGGCAGGGAGAGCAATGGGAGCCCCCCTGGCTGCGCCCTGGGTGAGGGGAGATTCGAAAGCACGTCTGCTGTAACGTCAGAACCGGCCCCTCTAAGACAAAGACTAAAGCAACTCGGAGAGAGGAAGATGTACGCTGATGTACGGGTTCGCTTTTCTAACAATGCTTCCTCTTCTCTCCCTCCCTCCTCTTGCACTGCAGCTCCGTGGTTCAACAGGTGGTCGTGACCTCAGAGAAGACTGCTTTAAACCAATCTCTACAAGTGGTCTCTCGCATATGAATTCAAATTGTAACAAAAACTATTTTACATCTACATTTTAATGTGTATAATGTGCAAAGCAGGGAGCTCCAGAGACACTCCTTCGAGGGTGATGACTCATGCCACCACATGTACATTATTTACTGTTTGGGGATGGAGCTGTGTTTAAATTAGGCTGCTTGATAACATAAACTAGATGTTCTAAACTGCTTCCCTATAATTATGATCTGGAGGAAGTACAGCATAATTTCTTAACCCTAGTCTCTCTCCCTGACATGTGTTAATTCATAGTCTTGTGTGAAACTGCATGTTTTGAATAATCAAGCAGGTGAAGTGCACTTTCTGCACAGGTGCGGCACACAGAAAGGAGTGATTGCAGACATACTTAGATCAGGCACGAATATAAACCATGACTTTCTTCACATTAGCAAATTTAGTCAGTTGTTTAAAAACCGTAAGCTGAACAATTTCAAACAGAAATCAAGGTCCCCTGTCAGCTTGTGCCAATTTCTCATAGCAGCATGACTCATTGCACAGCCACATAAAACTAGGCTACACTGTCCCATTGGGACTAATTCTGCTACTGACACCAAATAAAACTCCTTACAACTAGGTGGGCTGCTGTTATTTTTTCATAAAATAATTACAGAGCACAGGAATGGTGGACCACCGGTTCATCCTTTTTTTTTTTTTTTTTTTTCTTACAAATCTGTAGTATTGATGATTCCTACATTTCCCTGAACCCTGAAAGGACAAGGGCAATAAGCTATTCTATTCCCTATTTTTCCTTTATTTTTTTTTCCTTTTTAATTTTTTTTTTCTTTTTAAGCAGATGGTATCAAGATTCAAAGCCATTCTTTTGAGGTACTTGGGCTTCAGCCACTCCTTTTTTTCCTGGGCTTCTCTTTCTATTAGAGTGACACACTCTCACCCTCATCCTTTTCATTATTGTGAGTGACCAAAGGAAAAGCTGTGACCAGAGTCTCTTTTAAATAAGACACAACTGATTCTGTATTTCTCATGCCTACTTCCTGATGAGCAGACATTTTCAAGTGAGTGTATGTGTGAGGGGAAAGAGCAGGAGAGAGGGTGCTTGTTCTTGTTCGACTCGTTTTTGAGGCGAGAAAGAAATGCTGGACTTTTACTAATTTGAGCTTTCGATTGGCTTTTGGTCAGATCCCAAACCCACAGGGCTGAAATGCAACAAATAGTAATAGGAAATGCAAATTAGGACAAGAAATTAAAATTAAATCCTGATCAGTGATTCTGCCATCCCATGCTAATGCCAGATGCAGCAACCAAATGCTTGTGTCCCAACAGCCTCATCATCATCTGCTTGATGTTGTATGGCTCCTTTGCTGTAAATATAAAATAGAACCAATCTTATATTTTAGGTAGTTTACAGTAGACACTTCCCTTTTTTTTTTTTTTTTTTAATAACTGAAAGCCTTTCTGCTCTAGCACTCCTGTCTCGTGTAATAAAAGGTTCTATCACTGTGTAATCTCCAAGTACGTACCTTGGTAGGGAGAGTGACACTGAACAGAAGACGAGTGATTTATGTATCACCCCTCCCTAAACCAGTGCTGGAACTGGTATTAGGACCAGGTTTGCTGAGTATTGCAGCCTTCTTGATTAAGCCTATACTACTTGAAGGTTTCAAAGTTAAAGCTCTATATAAAAATACAAAAGATGGTTAGAATCCAAGCAGTGATTGCTTGCGTAATTGTGGTGTAAAGAAGCCTTGAATGGAAATCTCATCTGGGCCTTGGGACGATACCACAGTAAATAATATAATCATGAAAAATAGCATAGAGTCACTATTGAAATTTTTCCTTCTGAAGTTAGAGGAAAGCACTTTTTTAAAGTTCATGACATCTGAGTATCTGATTTACTATTATGGGCCAGCTCTGCTGGCTCACGTACCTAACTCTGCTCACATGGAAAGTCCCACTGACTTCAGTAAGGACAAGATCACACCCTAGGCTTTACAGTACAGAATTCTGTGCTGAAGCAGCCATGTCAGAGGCCAGCTGTTGTAACAATTTGCATCCATGCATTGTACATAAAGATAAGCATATGTGTAAGCCTTTGTGGGACTGATCCCAAATTTCTCAGGTTTTCATCACTAAAGATTGTACTTTGCCAAAGCCAACAAGGCTGTATTGTTCCATCCCTGGAATTGCATGTGCTTTGACCCTCTCTATAACTGTTAACATACACACAGCTTTTTTCCTAGGCCGTGTCAGGAAATCTTAATAATGCATTATGAGCACAGAAGTACAGCACATGTCAGTATCAGATTCATTTTGAAACAGCTAATTCACCTTTCTTTGTATTTTAAATAGTTTTCATTGGACTACATTCATATTGTGGTATGAAATGCACGCTGTTTCCACATAGTGTTTGGAAAAGAGAATGTTTTCAAGCATTGCTTCAGGCATCTTTTGTAACTCGTCTTTAAATATTATCTTGGGGGAACTTGCATAGATTTTTTTTTTTTTTGAGGGACTTGCATGCTAACAAGGTACACCCAAGGCATTACATCCTTCCAGATGAGAAGTGTCAGCATCTGTAGTGAATTAACAATCAAAGTGCTGGCTGCAAACAGGCAAGTCCAAACTCAGGTGGTTTGGACATGGCCCTGGCTACCACATGGTCCTGAAAGATTGCCAAAGATGGTTTTCAGAACTAAATGTCATGGAAATGACTCAGGGACAAGTCTTACTGTTGCTGTCCAGGCTGTGTATGTATGTATATATACATGTTTGTGTGCATGACTTGCAAGAAGAAACTGATATTTTAAAAATTGTATGAGAACCAAGAACACTGGCATAGACATTACTGGAGCCATGACTTTGGAAAGGACTAGCTACAGCATAAACAATTTGTTATTGTTTTAATTAGCTGGGGTTTCCAAAAAGAAAAAAAAATTAAATAACAGAGGTAAAATAATAGTTAATGATAGTAGTGCAAGGACATGTAGCTGTGTGATTCGCACACATACACATGTTCATTTTCAAACCCAGATCTAGGGAAGCAGAAGAGGTCACATCCTTACACAGTGCAGACGCCTCTGCCATACTAGCTCACGGTAAAGTCTTGTGCCAATAAATCCACCTCTGAACACACACAAATGTGTGGGATTGGCATTAATCTTGATATCAAGGAGGGAAGGACATTCACTCTGCCTCCCACAGAGCAACCTACTGTGAATTCAGGCTGCTCTCTCCTCCGTTTGATTGCTAAGCAAGCCAGACTGCAGCACCTCTTTCCCACTCACATGCACCCCAGCCAGCTGCTGCTCAGAAGGGAAAGACAGGAGGGTAACTATTTTTGTGTAAGCAAATAAAAAAATATTGGTTACTTCTTTGTGCAGACAGTGGGTTATTCTACAACACCTGACATTTAAAACCTATTAAAACTTGTCATAGGAATATTACACAATGGGTGGATTATCCCTCAATAGCTCAGTGAGGCCATCCCCAGCCTCTCTCTTCTATCTATGAGATACCTTTTGCTCTTTCACTTTCTACTGATTGCTTAAGAGAAAATGTATGATTTCCATTGTTCGCAAAAGGTTAATAGCTCTGTGCTTTTAGGCTGTGTTACAATGGACTTGTAAAGCGGAGGGTGGAGAGCTGGAGCAGTGTTCCTGTCTGACATTAAAAGCAAAGGTATCTTTATAGTTCTCTGTAAGGGGACCATTTTTTCAAAGACAACCCACCCTTCTGAATCATTCTGCGCACGGCAGAGAAGTTATCAGTTCCAAAAGAGTCAGAGTTGGATGTGACTGTTTAACTTTGTGTTGATGGAGAGAGGAGGGAGGAAGTGGAAAGAAAGAAACAGGATTTGGCTCTACAAAATCCAAGTAGGTCTTTGTGGCCACAGTGTCCAGCCAAACCCTCCAGTTATGAAAAAAAGAGGTGCAGCTAGATGCAGTATTTGGACTTGGATGTGGAATCCTTAATAAGAAAAATAAAAGTCATGGAAGAACAATTGCAATGTAAGTAGAGTTACCCAAAACAAATGGGAAGTGTGATGAGAAAAGAGAGCAAATGCTGGGACAAGTTTTATATTCTCCACAATTTATGGTTTAAATTATTGTACAGTGCGTATCAGCTAATAGTTTTTCCACAAGCTTCATTTTGTCACTGTTCACTTTCTGTCAGAGATTATTATACAGAGTTGGATGGTTGAACAGTGGCTACATTTCATTCCAAATATGGCTATACTTAAGGGGTGGGATTGTTATCGCTGAATCGTATCTTTCACAAATTTTAAAGGAGTCTGAGATCCTTGACATGGAAAGAGCCACACAGATGTGTGATGACTACATTTTACTGGGAAATACTAAACCAAACTGGAAAGGATAGCAAATAGGGTGGGTTTTCTTGTAGCTACAGAACACGATTCCTGGGAATATTTTTTTTTTCCCCAGGCATTTGATTCTCTGGGTACTTGTGACAAGTGGAACACGTTTTACTTTAGCTGTCCATAACATAAACACAAAAATATCTGGTCTCCCAGATGTGCTGTGGGACATATTGTTTGTAAAGTGTTTTTTAAGGTTCTCCAAGTGAGAAGGAATTTGTATTGTTGTGTTTTGCCTACTATAAACCAGCAGGAGCTCTCCTACAGCTAACTCCTTCACTGCGTGCTTACTTTTATGGGATTTTGAGTGTGGTACACGTGAGAGACACATGGGACTGACTCATGTTCATATTTCTTTGTTGGCATAAGTGACCTTCCCAGGACAGATTGTTTAGAATTTTGCTGGGACTATAGATTAGCTTCAGGTTCACTGGTCTCTCTCACTCCTCTTATAGCTGTAGAGCATTTAAGGATCTGGTGAAATGAGGGAGAAAAGGAAGGCTGCTTTTTTTTGAGTCAGAAAAGTATTTATTCTGATGGGTGCACAAAATGAGATTTTCTTCTAATCTCCTGGGTAATTCATTCACGTAATCTCTTTGTAGGCACATCATATTAATCCTTGTTATTACAGAGAGAACCAAAAACATTGAAAGTGTCAAAACATACTGCTCAACAGAAGAGGCCAAGATGTTGGATCTCCCTACTCTTTATACTATAATAAAGNTATTTGAATGAGAAACATGCAGTGCAACATTGAACCATGCCAGCAAAGGGGGTTTTCTACTGTATGGTAATGAACTGCAAAAGCTCATGAAAGTGTTTTTAATGTGAGCTGAACCCAGAGACTGAAGCACACTTTGCAGACTTGCTTATGTTTTCCTTTATATTCCATCTCCATGGAATCTGTCGGTGCAGAGCAGACACACAGAGAAAATAAGCCATAAAACCATCATGCAAATAGGTTTCTCTTGCACAGTGTTCCATGCTCACAAGTTTTAGATGGCCATCCTTGGGCTAGGATTTGCATAGAGTAAATGTCTCTTTACTATTAATGGACATGGTTCATTATCAAAATCCCCTGCGTACTGATAAGTGATTACATTTAGAAGAGTATTCCATCATCCTGTTTAAATCATCCTGTAAAATTCTTTTCCTGCCTGAAATGGAAAGTGCAACGGTCACCTTCCCTGTGATGGCATGCTTCTCCCTCCCTGTACTGCTGTATCCTCCCTTCTACACCTAACTTACTGGAACCATTCACAGACACATGTGTGAAGAGCCAGTGTACCGAACTGCATCACTGCTTTCACCAGGGTCTGGGTATTTTCTAGAAATTCTCATGAGCTCATACAGTGTTTTAATTTCTCTGCTATGCACTGTATTACAGTCTCTTCAGGATTTTCTCCTTTGCAAGCCTTTGCAAAAATGGACACGCCAATGACAGGCAGTTTGGAGGACGGATATTTAGGTGTCCTTCTAAACCATCTGTGCCCATATCCTTAAAATTATTTAAGCATCAGAGTAAAACAGCTACATATCCTTGAGGATCTGGGCCACAGATGTATTAGAAAATGTTATTTTCACTTTGAAGTGCAACTTCAATACAAATTTGCTTGCTTCATGCCGCTCCTTCTCTTCTTGCTTGTTTATACCAGACACTTTTTTTTAGTGAAAGAAGCAGAAATAGGTTACTTTGTATTTCAATCCCTTAACCATGCATTCTTGGGCCACTGCTTATTTTGAGGAAAAATTTTTTTTTTGGGGGGGTGGCACACCTACATTAAGACACCAAGTATAACTGACAAAAAATGGAAAAAATTATTTTGACTGACAGGCTGGTAGTCAAACCCAGGGAAAAAGCAAGTAGAGGTGACCTGAGTACATTAAAAATTCCTGCTCTTTCTGGAAGCATAGGTTGAAACTCATCCACTTCTGTCTGAGCTAGATAAATACTGCTCTGTGTGTCTTCCTACAGGAAGGGATTAAAAGTGAGACTTCTAAAATGAAGGTCCTTTTCTGTTCAACACAAACCTAGTAAGGTGCTGTGGTTGTTTTGCTGTCCTTTGCTAAATCATGGCTGCATGGTGTACTGTGAGTAATGACTGGTGAAATTTTTTTCAGGAAGAAATGCATTAAACAATATCACTGTCTGTAAGTAGCAATTACTAGCCATTGGTGTCATAATATCAAGCTCGTATTTCCATACTTTTCATAAAAATAGAAGATTGTTTTGCATGCTGTGTTTTGGGGAGATTTTGATTTATCTTGGCTAAAGTATTTATTTTTCGTTCTCACAGCATAAACGATATTTTGCCAGAAAGCATAACAGTCAGTACTGAGTCATACCAAGGTTGCCTAACTCACCAAGTAATGTCCACTGTGCTGAGCTGCTCTCTGTGCATTATGAGGGAGAGCAACCTGGACTTTGGGACAGTATGTGGTAGGGGAGAAGCTCAGGGAAGGAGATAATGTCAGGTTTTGGGTTTAGTGGCAAAGAAAGGTTGGAAGGATAAAGTGTTTCAGAGTGTCAAAAGAGAAGCGGGTAAGAAGGGGTTGCAGAAGAAAAGGGAAGAAATGTAGAAATATAGGGAGAATCAAAGCAGGAGGAAGAGAAGCAGCTCAACAAAGAACACACAAGGAACTGTAAGGAATGAAACAGTTCACTACAGGGATCTCAGGGCTGCTGTGTAAAGCGTGTGCAGAATTAGAAGGCTGGAGGTCTTTAATGCCAACCATGGTGACAATGAATGTGGTTGCTTTTTACCCAAATGCATGGTGGCATTTACATGTCAGGGTTTCTGAAATGAATGTGAGAGGAATTGTGGAGAATCCAGGTGGAACACTATATTTGTTCTCAAATTTGTCTTCATTTTACACAGTTACAATATTTTTTTTCTGACTGTTCTTGTATTTTTATAGTACTCCTGCACTTAAATGGATATCGTTTAATCAGTAGCTGTCACTGCTTTAATTATAATAGCAATATTCACTACACAAAGCTATGGATATCAGGCACACTCATATTCTAATCTAATATTTCGACATTCCATTTATTTGCAATATTCTTAAAAATCTTGTAAGGATTATTTAAACTGTCTCTGGTCTCCTCTGCTGCAGAATCACATTTGGCTGGATTTCTCCTGCAATTGAAGCCAGCCTGGCTGACTTCTCTTGGGCTATTCACAGCCCAGTTAGTGATGGGAACAAGAATATAAGATTTTCTGGGAACCTGCATCTACCTGCTCATTTTTGCTGCATAATGGTAGGGAAAAAAAATCACACATTATTTTGTGCTTTTTCCTTCATGGCCAAGACTTGCCCAGAGTTTGAATGGACTAGGCAGAACTGCTAAAAGAAATACAGACTCACTTGACAATGCCTGCTGTGATTGGAATCAGCCAGTAAAGACTGAGGAAGGGTCTTTTTGAATTTGTTCAAGTGGCAAACAAGAAGATAAGCACTAATAGCAGAGCCTAATAAACCTTCACATGACCAGCAACTGCATCCAACTCTTGCAGCCTTTTAAGCACATGCAGTTGTGGCGAATGTTGCATTATTGACACAGAGAAAATTCCCACTAGAATTAAGAGGAATTTGCCTGAACAAGGATTGAATGATTGCAGACTTGCAGCCCGGCACTACAAGCCTTTTCTCATGACAGCATCCAATTAAAATGAATTAAGTAACTCGTTCAGGATCACCCAGGGAAACGACGAGAGAGGCAGGGGGGAAACTCAGATTACATGAGTCACTGCCAAGTTCCTTGATGTTACAAAGTCGAAAATACTTAGAAAACAGAAATGCTCAAAATTGGGAGAAATGCTAGCAATTACTTAAAGTGGGTTCCAGGCAATTTGTCTGGGGTGATCAATTTGCATATATATCACTATTGAGGTATAAGGTCCTGCTTTCTGGAAATATTTCTAACCTATCTCACATGTAATTCACTATTAAGATTAAAATGTGAGAGTATCTTACATTTTGTAAAGGAAAATAATTATGTCTCAACGTGGCAGGTGGACTTGATCTCTGTTTTCTTCACCCACACCACACCACACCACATTTCAGCTCCTCTTGACATTTCAGAGCAGCCCAGAGACAATGCTCTTTTCACATGCAGCTGGCTGTGCCTTATGTTACCCCTTGCCCAGCTCCAACCAGTAAATTGTATTCTGTCTGTGACCAACCTTCCTCCTTCCTCTAGCTCACTTTCTACACTGGATGCAGCTGAAGGGAGATGACATCCCTTTGCAGGCTGGCTGAGAAAGCAGCAGTTAAATCAACTTATCATCACCTCTGGTGTTAGAGTGGCCTGAGGGGAATGGGTAGGATGTAAGGATT
>VZTO01025536.1:20861-34828 GCA_013400615.1 Syrrhaptes paradoxus
AATCCTGGGCTGGTCACTGGGGCTGTGCTCCCTCCCAGCTTCTCCTGCCCCTGTACACATGGGCCCAGCAGAGAAGCTGGAAAGTCCTTGAGTGTCCTGGCAGCAGCTCTGCCCATCAGTGTGTGATCAGTTTCTCCCCAGCACAAACCCAAACACAGCCTCACACCAGCTGCTGGGGAGAGAGTGAACTCTGTCCCAGCTGAAACCAGCACAGGTATTTATATTATATCTCCTAAGTGCAGGGCACTGCAGTATTCTAGACTTTCTCATCCTGTCAACAGTACGCATTTGATCACAAATGCACTCCATATGTGTCAGCTGAGGGGTGAAAGATTGTAGTAAAACAATTAGAGCAACTAGGTTAACGGGTATTCTTCCATATACATGCAAGTGCAACCCAGGCACGCCGCACTGTCTTGAGACTCAGTATCTGGTTAAATGAGGCCGTGCTGAATGTGATTTGAAAATGTGGGTGTCAGATGTAGAAGCAAGGGAAAAAACATACCAAAGTGGAATATTGCAACCAGGCTAGCATGCTAGCTGTAAGCTACAGATACTGGGGAAGTAAGTCAGAGACAGATGATGGATATTCTCCAAGGGTGACAGTTATAGGGAGATGGTTACTTAAACACAGAGCTCATTGGAGTGGTGATGGTAAACGTTGTATTGTTGTTGTGTGAATAAAATAATTATATAACAACATTATACCCAATTATTAATTAATCAGACATGAGAAATTATTCTTCAAACTGACAAAATAAAAAAGTGCCTGGATTTCAGTTAACCAGTTAGGGTATTTGCAATTTTAATTAGGGAATTGGACATGAGAAAGACAAGTAGTGCAGAAATTGCTGAAAGGAATAATTAATGAACTACGAAACACAGGGCATGAAGTTTTTAGACTCAGTGCCATTTTCTTCCTTTCACTGCCAAGCAGTCAGATAAAAATTTGCTTAGACAAAGGCATCCCAATTTAGACTCAAGGGACCTCTGTGTCTATTAGAATCAAGACAATCTAAAAACAGCCCTGTTCTGCTTCAGAAAGGTAAATGAACCTTCTGCGGAAAGCAGAAGTGTGAAAGGTTCAGAAGAAACCCATTACAAGCTTCAGCACACACTTGTGACAAGAATTGTGACTGTATTTGCAGAACACAGTCTCCCCTAGGGATGCCAACTAACCCGCTAAGTTAAAACATCGCATTCACTTCAACTGTATAACTCCTTCTCTCTGATGGTGATCCAATTGTTCGCTGTAATGTTGTTCCAAAAACAAATGAAGGTTTTTTTAGCATTCTTGAGAGCAGATTTGTTAAATTTTGCTGGTCAGAACATATTTTATTAAGTTAAATTGTACCTTATTATGCTGTTTTGTCAAAATTGAACAAATAATTATATGCAAGTGCATTGGTTTCAGTAAAGTTTTCTTCAGGATCAGTTTTATTTTTCATTTAATCTTTTTTTTTTCTTTTCTTTCTTTGAAAGGGAGGGATACGTGCCAAAGTTCCTTTGGACATGAATCCAAAACCCAAACCGTTCATTAGGAAAGAGAACAAGTTTCAAAACCTTGGAACTTGCCTCAAAATGAAAGTGTCATCCTGTCGACAGCTCCAATTCTTTAAATTGTTTTGCCTGACACTTAGTAGAGCTTCCAATAAATGGACTTCTTTGATCATATCTGAAGAATTATATGTCAAAATCCTGAAGCTACTTGTTCACTTTCACTCTTGCTTTCTGTCTTGCTAAATAAACCTTTTTAGTCTAAGCTTTGCATGTTACTTAGTACAGAAAATCAACATTCCAAGAATCAACACTGCAAATAATCAAGGTAAAATAATATTTCAGTTGCTACCAGTATTTCTGATATATCCATACACACACACACATTAATATAAATGCATAATATTATGTGTTTTCACTGTCTGGGCATTTTTACCAACCAACCTCTGTTACTGAGGTTAACCCACACCACCAGTCTGGTCAGCTACGGGGCTTACTTCTGAAGTTCTGTCTTTGCTAAATAATACCTGCTGCGGATCAGACCCTGGGCCTTTAGTCCTTCAGACTTCACACCTTTTACTGACTTTGGAGAGGGTTCCCAGAAAGAGAATTCCAGGAGTTGTTTTTAACAGTTAAGGAAGGTAAGCTGTTTGCAAAAGTCAAATATTTAAGAGAAACCAGGCAGTTGGAAAGATTACAAATTCTTCCATAGCTGTAGGAATTATTCCTATTAAACAGAATCTATACAAACCATTTTCTTTCAGAAAGTGCTCTTCTCTGACCATCACTAAGGGCCCAGAAGTAGAAAGACAGCTAGGGTAGGGCAGTTGGTGTGATCTCCAATTTCTAGAAGAAGGACATCTGGATGAAGCTGTTCCTAGTTTTTCCGAAGCATCAGAGATTTTCCACACTAGGCAGGATAGAAGGGTGTTAACTGTTTTTTATATACATAGCATCTAAAGTAAAAAAGGAGACACAATTCAGTCTTTTCATGTCAAAAATGCAAACTCAGACTAAAAAAAATGTTATAAATGGAAATAACTGAAAGCATTGGCATCTCACCAGCTCTTTTTTTTGCTTTTCATGTTTTGTTTAGTTCTGCAGTACGAAGTGTGAAATAAGCATAAACAACTGCCTAATTTTGTCATGAAGCTTCATTTTATGCTTTCCCCACATCTCCTATCCTCTGGATTCCTTATTTAGACTTTGTCTGGTATAGACTCCTACTCACTTTGCCTGCAGCATCAGTTAATGAGCACTACCTTTATTCAAGAACAAAGTAAAGGAGTCATTATAACACAAATTGTTTTCTATTAGGGATCCAGGGCCCGGTCAAGGCAGGGAATTTGTTTGTTGTGTTTCCAGTGCTTAATTTTCAAGTCCTCTATTAATCATATATAAAGGCAGAAGTAGAGGTAATTTTTGCAGCTGATTGCTTCTCGTTCACATGAGGGCTTACTATAAGTGAACAGGCAAACCTGGAAAAATTTTGTTCCATCCACATTTCAGATCCATAAGCAGTCGTTTGCAAGTCTGGAGTGACATGTGCACTTTAAGTGTTTAGTTTTCATGGTATGCCTGACCTTTCAAAAATGAACACGAGTGCATATAGATCCTACTACAAAGCTCTGGAAGGATCTCACAAATGTTACGGGAACCAACTCCCTGATTGTAGTTGATTTTTGTTTTGTTTTGTGTTGTTTTGTTTTGTTTTGTTTTGTTTTCCATGCAATACAAGGTTAAATGAATCCAAACCCATCATCTTGCAAGGTTCTAGTACCAGAGTTTTGCCTCTTTCCTCTCTAAAATGTTACAACCAAGTAACTGAACCTTCAGGCTATTTAACCCATGATATACAGTCATCATTTTTTTACATTAGTTATAAATTGATGTATTTCCTTCCAGCAGAATCTTTTTTCAGCATACAATTTCTCTGAGCCAGAATGAGTTTGACTGGTTTTCCTCCAGAAGGTAGCAGGGACTGCAGAAAGCAACACATTCCACAATTTGATGCCAGGAGCATTCGAGCATTATTTATTTTTTACTTTAAAAAAACAAATGGAAACTTGTAAAGTTTCTCACCGGTTCCCATATAGACATAAACAGCCCATCCTTCTCTCAATGTTCTTATCTTAAATTTATGCAGTTGCAGAATTTTAAAAGAGCAGTCAAGTTGAAGAGTGTAACAGCACAGCCAAGGGAGTGATAAAGGAGAAAAAGAGAATGAGATGTTATAAGACTGGGCTTGAAAATGAAGAGGAAAAAGGAAATGCTTAGTCCAGCAGGTTAAAAAAAGGCTCAATGAGGACAACTCCACCCAATTTGGCACAGATAATATAGCTGACTGGATTGCCACCTTGTACTTACCAACTTCCAATCTGTGAATCTCTTTGGAGCCATAAAGCTTAGCGCTGCAAATCATCCACTGAAAGAACCTTCGAATCTTTGCAACTTATTGATAAAATTACCTTTGTGCTGCTGAGCTGAATGCAATGATTGTTGTTTGTCTGTAAACTTTGTCTGCAACTGCAAGAAAAAGGAAAAAAAAAAGTATTACTCTCTGCAGCATGTATCATGTGAGTACCCTTCTTCTTTGTCTCAAGCTAAGCAAAGAAATTCATTTAACCTTTTAGTGTCAAGTTTGATGGACCCAAGGTGACACTGTATTTTTTCATTGTACGGCACACTTTATGATTGCAATAAACCTGAAGGAAAAATTGATGTTGACAAAGATTATATATATATTTTTCTTCTCTTGGTAAGACAGAAAAGTGACAAGTGTCACTTTTAAAGAGCAGTAGCCTCACGTACAATCTAAGGACAAGGTTAGTCATCAATCATGTCTTTTCATAAGTCTTCACTGATGAGTTTGACTTTGGACCTGCAATCTTTGAACCTTCTTTCAGCTTTTGTCCCAGAATCATAGAGTCATTCATTCATTCATAGATTCATGGATTTTTAAGGCCAAGAAGGACAATTATAGTCATCTGGTGTGATCTCTCACATTAAACAGGCAGCAGAGTTCAAGCTTTTATTCTCCCTACCCTTGTTTTTTTCACAAATGTTTTCGCATTGTTCTTGTCTTGCACTCAGCAGCTTGCTAAACTCATTGCGATGTTTAAACCTTGTTCAGTACTGCCTCTGCTTGCACTTCTCCTTGCTTAGGATGTGTTCCTGCTGTGAATGTCTCACAGAATAACTCTTGCATAAAGCTTAAAATGAATGACCTACAGCAATGGCTTGTTAAACACAGTGAATGTTAACCCAGTCTCTTAAAAAATGCACATCATCCACTAGTGTTCATCAGTAGAGACTGTCTTCCCTGACCCTAAATGCTCACCAACTAATCTCTTGAAACATAAGCATTTAACAAGTGTTTTTCCCAGAAAACATCTTTATTTTAGTAAAGGTAGTGGAATTACGGGTACTGTTTCCACTCATATCCATATCTGACACTTCTCCAAGCCTCAGTCTCCCATTTCCCTTTTTTTCCCTCCGTCTCTTAAGGCTGTCTGAGTCTGCCTCTTTCCTGCTCTGTATGCCTCATAAAAGTTTAAATGTAAAGGACTTCTCAGTTCACAGGTGGAATAAATTGTCAATGTGTGTCTAGCAACAGTTCATAGCCTTTTATTCCCCCCACCCCTCGTACAAAAATTAATGGGATGCGCCAATCTGCCATCGTGTCCTTGACATGTAATTTGTTACAAATAATAATACAAATGATTACAGGCAAAGCTACTACTGCTAGGAGTGCATCAGTTTGCCAGCATGGGGATAAATAAGACAGCTCTCTCTGTGGGTGACTCTGTCATCACGTTTTGTACTGACGCTACCCAGCAGGCTTAACAACATGAGTCCTGTCATGGCTAGTCTCAAAGTTTCTTCAGAGAGAAGCTGGAGGGCTAAAGCCCTTTTTTAAAGAGAAATAACTAAAAGGAGTTAAAAATAAGTGGCTCTCCAATGGGCCACTGTGTCGAACGTATTTAATTGCCCACAAGTCGCATATCTTCCCTTCTTCGTATTATTGCACAAACCTGCTGCATTTCTATGGTGCAGCAGTTACTCAGGTTTTATCTTCTAGAGAGACAAGCTGTAATTTCTTTTATAGGGAAAGGGGAAAAAACTGCTCATAACAGAGAAGGCAATTACAGGAGCAACAGTCACTGCCAAGGATGGGAGAAAGGGTTGTGTTGTTATTCAGGTGCAAACCTGAATCAAAAGTCCTGGAATGTGTAGCAATTCAGCCTCATACCAGTGTGGGTAATTCATTTAGACTTAGCAGTAAACTGGAGAGATTTACAGGGAAAACCTGGAAAGCGATTTCACTTTTTACTTTGTTGATATGTCCAATTTTTTTTAAAATTCTAGTACCACCTCGGAAGCCTCATTTAAATATAACTATGCAAGTTGCTATACAAATGACTATCATTAAATAATCAGTTGACAGTACAATTTGAGAACTTCAAGTCCTGTGGGTTGCTTTTTTTTAATTTGTGTTTGGACAGAAAACACATTTCCTATGAAAACAGGTATGAATTGGCCACATCTCTGATGAACTGCTGTAAGAAATATCATAGAATCATAGAGTCAGTAAGGTTGGAAAAGACCTCAGGGATCATCAAGTCCAACCCAACAGCACCCAACCCACTAAACCATGTCCCTGAGCACCACATCTACACGTTTCTTGAACACCTCCAGGGATGGTGTTCACAGATATGTTACAGAATCAGAAAAGTTGAGGAGAAGATTTGGAGAATCATAGAGATCACTGAAACACAAGAGTGCCAAGGGGTTGAGGGTTATACTTTACACTTCTCCTGTTGATTTGGGGTTTTTTTTCCTAAAATAATCTTTCTGTGCTTCAGTGTATACTGGAAAGTATAATTCTGATTATCCCATAATCTCTTATGAAAGGATGAGCTATGCCATTCCTAATAAACTGATGGTATAAGTGATGCAATTTTTCAGCAGTCGCATACCATTTGGTGCATTATGAAGGTGTAGTCTCTTGGAGGAGAACCTGTCATTGGACAGAATGTGTGCCAGCTACCTGGATGGTTCAGACTCCAGTAAGTGAAGGCGAGCAACACAAAACCCTGTATTTCAGATTTAGTAGCAAACTAAAGTCAGTCAAAAAATGCTTAAACAAATGTTTCATTCTAAATAAATTATTTCAGNCTTTCAAGAATAGTGTATCCTCCACTGCTCAAGCAGGTGTCCCATTTCCCACTCACACTCTCAGACACGTATCCTATTGTATAATGAGAACATGCTATTCTAGGTCCAGCAAACTGTTCTGCAAAAGCAGGAATGTGTGAATTTCGGTGAGGTTTGCCAGGCAGGATCAATATGGCACGAATTGCCTCTAACCACCTCTTAATGGAACATTCCCATTAGACAAATGAAGGAAATATCTCTTGGGGAGTGACATGGTTGGTAAAGTGAGGGCATTAAATCAATTCCTTTCATCAGCAGAAGTAGCTAGAGGAATATGTATTTTTTTTTAAATAGCAAAATATTTTGAAATTCCAAGAGATTGTGTTAGCATCTCTCCTTGATGTTCTAAAAATATATATTCCACGGTCAGAACCTCAAACCCTTGATAAACAGTAACAGAAGGAGAACAGACTTTCTGAAGAACCTCTTGGCATTCCCATTTGGATCAATACAACCAGGAGCCACACATGCTTAGCCTTTCAGAAACTTGGTGTTCAGTTTAGTTGGTTATGCCATTTTGGTGTTTGCCTTTAAATCCTTACATCAAAAAATCTTGATCTAACATTTATATGCAACTGTTGTTTATGTTTTTACACCCAGTTTGATTTGCAGCATAGATAAGAGTTCTGAAATAAAGCTGGCATGTACTGATAAGCTTTATGACACTCTGTTAAATATTGCTGTGGAAAACAAGACTTTAAGACCAAAAAAATAAACCCACCCAAAACTACCACAACCTAAATCCTAAACAAACAGACAACAGCTGTCAGAATCAGAAAACTGTTTCTCCGAATTGCATCCTACATGTGAAATTATCAGGTTTCTCTTCACCCTCTAGGGATACCCCTTAATTATTTATTTCATTTCTGCTTCCAAACCTGTTTCCTCTCCATTGATAGGAAATGGCTGCGTAAAGTTTAAAAAATCAGGGACCTTTCCAAACGGACTTAGAAACTGTCAGCTTCAAACTGCAAGCTCCAGATTATTGTGAATTTTAGTTCTGATAACCGGATGGTCTGGCTGGTACCCTCACAGGAGCTTTGCGCTGTTGGAAAATACAAATAATACAACCAGACTATAAAGTACAAATGCTCTAAAGTAGCCAAGACACATCTTTCTGTTGCCATATAGGGGTGGGCTTCTTTGTTCAAGCTGCCATCAGGGATGTTATGGGGAACAGCGTTGTGGGAGGGAACGCAGTACGCACATTGCCCTTCATCTAAGGGGTAGTTGCCACAATGAAAAACCACATTCTTGAAGCACATGTTTGCTTCATAACCTGGTATTAGAAATAATGTAAATTTAATTATGTGATTAGTCTTGTCTATTACCTATTTCCTTATTTTTATACCCACTGAAATTTATTCCTTTAAGCAAACAGTGCTATTTTTTTTTATTATTTCTGCTTTCACCATACTTTTTCTTTGTGTCATCCTCCAAAGCAAAGTACCCACCTTCTCCCCCAATTTCATTTAGAAATAAAACAGTATCTTTAAAAGTGGAAGGCATGTGCTCTCAGTGAAAATAACAAAAAAAGCTTGACTGCGGACAAGCCAAATGTTAAAACGTAATAAAAATAGGATGAAAAGATTAGTGTGAGGAACAAGCTGCTAAAGTTTCTGAAATAAAAGCAGTAATAATAAAAAGTTTTTCATATCCATCAAAAGCAAGAAACTTGCCAGAGAGTTTATGGGATTTACAAATGACCAAGATGTAAAAGAATCATACAAGGAAGATAATGTCATAACAAAAAAGAAAAATGAATTCTTCATATCCATGTTCACGGTGAAGAAGGGAAACTCTGTTGCTTCTCTGTGTTTGAATGTCAGTCTCAAAATGAAGTGTCAGCAGAAGAGATTTTAGACATATTGATAAAAAGTAACAAATCATCAGGACCAGATGGTATTTACCTCAGTTCGAAAGGAATTCAAGTGTATAATTACTGAATTAACAGCTTTAAACCCTACTGCTTCAGGATAGGAGGTGAAGGGGTAAGGGAAAAGGGGGAATAGGGAAAGGGGAAAAGGGAAAAGAGTTAAAAAGAGGGAAGGGAAAGGGAAAGGGAAAGGGAAAGGGAAAGGGAAAGGGAAAGGGAAAGAGAAAGAGAAAGGGAAAGGGAAAGGGAGAGAGAAAGAGAAANCATTGGTTGTAAAGAAGTCTTATTCAAGAACTGAAATCTTAAGCCCAATCAGAATTCCTGTTAATTATAGTGTCCCTAACTTAACACTGCATTAAGATTGCACGCAGAGCTTCTACTAGTAGATATTTGTTGGTTTTTGTTTGAAAAAAAAGGAATTCCATGTTAGTAATTTTAATAGTGCAGGATCACTTCTTTTTAAGGATTCTGAACATTTAACACATTTGTGAGCTTAAACATTTAATTTTTTTCTTCCGTTTACTCCACAATGTGGCAGCTATTGCTTCAGAATTCTTGCTCTGTTTATTGAGAAAACAAATCACAGCAACGTTAACATCAAAAGCTCTCCGAAACTGTGTTTAATTCTTGTTCTTTTAAGGAAATGCAAAATTCATTGTTGACGACATGGCAATTTTCCAATCAAACCTTTATTTTAGTTGCAAAGACAGAAAGAATGTGAAAACAAAAAGGCATTTTGGCAGTGACAGATTTAACAAAGCTCACTACAGAGTGACTGCTGTTGCTGTGAAATATCAATCTTTGAAGGTTAATACTAATTCAAGTAGCATAGCACTGCATACAGGTAAGGGGTCCAAAGACCTTGAATGTTGAAAAGAACTACAGATCTTCAAAGTCTCACGCACAAAAAACAACAACAACAAAAAAAAAGGTGGTATGTAATGGCGACCTGAATAATGTAAAAGGTTTTGTCTGTACGGAACGGAGGTGGAGGGAAGGGAGAAATAGGGGAAGGAATGAAGAAAAAAAAGAGAGAAGTGGAATTTGAGTTTTAAGCATTGCAATCAGAAAATGTGAGTTGTCACCTCTTGCCTAGATCTCTCAAACTGCAACATTCAGACTTAATGAGCAGCTGAATGTCAGTACTCATCTGAGAAAGTCAGGTAACTACACCAAATCAAACAGCAGGTGAGGATTTTTTATAGGAAAAGGGATGGATGGTTTGGATGTTTGGTTTCTAATAGGAAAGCTCCAGAAAGGAATTATGTCAGAGGTGAAGAAAAGTTGATCATGATTGTTGGTAAGAATTTGAAACAAAAAGGAAAAAATCCATTGAATTTAGAAGATTAACAACAGGGATGCCTAATGACATGGGGAAAAAAAATAAATTGGAAAGATGATTCAGTGAAAGACAGAAAAAAGGCCTAAAGGTAAGAGAAGAAACTGAGATTGCACATTATGCAAATACATGTAGTTGGTCTTTTTTTTTGTCTTTACAAGGATAATACAATCAGACATTCCTCATCCATTAAGCCAATGTCACTTTTCACTTTCATTTTAATACTTTCCACCCACCAAATAATTTTTTTAGCTTGGTCACAGATTTAATCCATTTTTGTTCAACCTTGTTGTCAGCTAAAAGAAAAAACTCAACAATCTAAAACTTAAAACTAGTAAGCAAATGGTGCTAGGCCTGCAGGCTAGGACCTATCACTCAGGATATTGATGTTTCAAGTTTAAGAAGAATTTGGTCCCCATTTAGAGTCCTTCAGAAGACTTCTAAGATGATCAAGTAAATAAAGCTTACATGAAAACATTTCATTTTTGTAATTAAATTAAAAATAGTTGAATACAGAAACCTGGAGGTCCAACTGGACTATAAATCATTATTCGACTCACTCCATGACTCTGTTTACCACTTAATAATACTAAAGCTGAAAGGAACTTTCCTCTACATACTTTGACAGAGTTTAGGAGTAAATAGATCACTGCTCTGGGAGGTAGTAAGCAAATATTTTGGATTAAAGACTTAATTCAGCAGTGTGGGTGATTCAGTGGTTGATTCCTGCCTCTGGCCATATTGACGGTAGGGTTTTCAGAGGGGGATTTTCCTCAATCCTTCTTCCTTTTGCAACTGGCTAACTTTGACGCTTTTTAAATGGAAGATGAAAAAGAGGAATTTTTTAAAAAAATGTAGTTCTTTGGGACACCTGAATTTTAGTTATTTGTACAAAAAGGAACAATCAGAATAAAACTGGTAGAGAGATCTTTCTCCAACTATACAGGAGATAAAAATATTGGAACATTCTTTTAAGAGTTCAGCTATATTGCTCAAATGTTGTCAAGAATGAAGTGAATTGAAGCTGTTCTAGTCACTGAGTTTTTGGGCAAAAGGGAAAAACAGCTCCAATGAAATTGGTCATCGTGTCCAAGTATCTGACAACTAACTTGTACTTCAGAACAAAATGTAGCATTTCACTTAAAGAAAAAAAAGCGGAAAAAAGGTATAATGAGCCTTTGCATTTAGATTTGTCTAGCCCATTTTAATTGTTTAACTTTTGATTATTTTTCTTGTAAGTCAGGAAGTATTTTTTATAAACCTGTTTGTAGAGGGCTTATTTTCTCTGATTCCCTTTGATTTAAATTTCTTTATCAAGATATTAACTTTAAAAAGAGTATTAAGAAACCTACTTGTGCAGGAGAAGATGTGAGATACGGTTTTACTGCTCCGTAGTTAAAAGCAGAAACTTCTCTTGGATGTATTTATTCATTAAAAGTATAAAGTTTTATTTTACTTAAAATTATGCTTATTTTATTTCCTTTCATTTCATTTTATTTATTGATATAAACAGCTGAAGGTAATCTTTCCCACACGAATCTGAAGACAAATCTACTAACAAGAGCCAATACATTTCAAAGTTAGCCAAATGGCTCTTACTGTTCTCAGTAAACTTTCAATGGGCCCATGTATATTCTTTTTGTTGTATTTTCTTTGGGGTTTGGTTGGTTGTTAACACACATAAAAGAGACTGTCCGCTGACAAGGAAGACACACGTATGGATTTCACTATGTCAGGGACTTGAGCTCTGGGCAAGTGAAACACATGCCCAGGAATATGAGGACTTGATCTCAGTTAAGACCTCAGGTTCTACCTCAGTTCAAATGCCAGTATTAAATTTCAGTACAGAGATCATCTTAAATGGAAATCACCATTCCTGGCAGGCAATGCTATCTCTTGATCCAGTCTATATCTTCTTGGGCTGGGCTGTAATTCTGCTGCTAAGATCTCTCATTGCCAGAGGCCATACTTCCAACCTCAAAATGACAACTGATGTAACTCGTCCTTTTTTTCAGTAGCTAAGATATTTCCTGGTAGCTAAGATCTCCTGGCTACCAGGAAATATCTGGACAGAAAGTTATTGAATTTTTAAAGTGTCGGTGACAACATCCACGTATTTCAATGAAATTCTGATAAAACTTAGACAGACAGATAGAAGACACAATGTACCTATAGATTTTCTTTTTAAACACCATACATACGTACAATGCTGCACCAGATCATAACTCAGAGTTACAGACACTCGTCTGAACAAGGTTTAGTACTGCTCTCTACAGATCAGAAATTTGGGGACTTGAACTGTGAAAGTGTAATGGAAAACTGCTACCTGTAAATACCTGCAATTCCTCCATGGTGGGTGTCTAAAATTTCAGTCAGTCTGGGAAGGTGATTCTGTTCTCATCTATTTTAATTTTATATCAGTATACCTCCATGGACTTTATCAAAGGTCCCAGTTCAGATCAGTGGAACTGATGACAGATGTCATCACCCATTTCACAGAATATCTATAACCTATCTTCAGAGACTTCCACAGATCCTAACTCCCCCCCCACTCCAAACGATCAAATTTGTGTAAATTTCTATCAGCTCTGCTCCTATCAACAAGTTAAAATCTATCCTGGCAATTTGTTATTCCTGTTAACTTGGAGATGTCATTTAATACCGCAAATTTAGGCTAAACTTACTCGGACAAACATGACAAAGCTGAACATGACCTGGCAATGTGTGCTTGCAGCCCAAAAAGCCAACCGTATCCTGGGCTGTGTTAAAAGAAACATGACCAGCAGGTCGATGGAGGTGATTCTCCCCCTCTGCCCTGCTCTCATGAGACCCCACCTGCAGTACTGCATCCAGCTCTGGAGTCCTCAGCACAGGAAGGACACGGACCTGCTGGAGTGAGTCCAGAGGAGAGCCACAAAGATGGGCAGAGAGCTGGAACACCTCCCATATGAGGACAGGCTGAGAGAGTTGGGGTTGTTCAGCCTGGAGAGGAGAAGGCTCCAGGGAGACCTTCCAGCACCTTCCAGTACATGAAGGGGGCCGACAGGAGAGATGGGGAGGCACTCTGCATCAGGGAGTTGAGTGATAGGATGAGGGGTAATGGTTTTAAGCTGAAAGAAGGTAGATTTAGATGAGATATTAGGAACAAACTTTTTCTTGTGAGGCTGGTGAGGCACTGGAACAGGTTGCCCAGGGAAGCTGTGGATGCCCCATCCCTGGAGGGGTTCAAGGCCAGGTTCAATGAGGCTCTGAGCAACCTGGGCTAGTGGAGGGTGTCCCTGCCCATGGCAAGGGGGTTGGAATTCAATGACCTCTGGACCTCTTTTTCAGAGTAAGAAATTAACTTATTAAAGATATTTTAATACCAATATAAAGATGTCTTCAGCATGTCCTCAGTGGAATGATAGGGTTTGTATGTTATTATTATACTTTATTTGCTAGTGAATACAAGGAACATTCTGGAACTACAGTAATTCAGTATTATCACTGGAATTTTAAGCAAAAGTATAGCATTAAACAGATGGTGAGATTTATTTTTCCTGTTTAGTCCACATCCTGTTTAACACAGCTATCAAAATGATTGGCTAGCTCTTTTTTGTCGTGTATTTGATACTGATGGTGACTATTATGATAACTATAATGACAATAACAGCAATCGTAGTCATAATCTTTTTTCTTTCTACTTCCACCCAAACATCTCAGATAAATTAAGGCTCTGCATGTCCCATGCAGAGAAAGTACAGTGATTGTCATCCTTTTATACAAATATATAAAGAGAGGCAAAACAAAATGCATGTATTCTTCTTTTTATTCTTCATTATATTCTTTGTTGCAGGGATGAACTTCATTCAAAATAATTTTGTAAATTTTTATCCAATAAGGCATTTCAGTCATATGGCAGTTACTTATCACATTTATCTGGTGTGTATTTACAGGACAAAGGTTATTTCACTGTTTTTACTGCCTTTTACTTGAATTTCTTAATCTCTTGGTTACCAAGACATATCAATCTCACTTTTCTTATTTCACTCTCACTTT